>JAVTVY010041466.1:0-18134 GCA_036873755.1 Hanleya hanleyi | reverse complement strand
CAAGCATGACGAGATCTCTACACATGCCGACATCAAGCTTCAGGCCAGAAGAGGTCGCCACAAAAAAAAAAATGTCAACAAAAGCACATGATATTGATGCCAGTAGAACTCCCCTTGATAGCTGCAGGCTACAACCTTTGTTTCCGATTCCGCGTAATTCAAAGAAAAATATTGGGAGCACGCTTCGCGAGTTTTGCTGTTTATTGTATAGCCGTAGTACACACACATGTAAAAATGATACTCGTCATGCTCCCCCGCACATGACACAATGGAATGGTCCAACAATGGAATCTTCCAACATGCAGATTTGAAAGTATCGACTTCAATTGACTCTAGTGTAGGAATTGCAAAGAGCCTGTATGCATCTCCGATTCTCTGGACCAGAATATAAACGAGGCTCAACACAGGGGGGTGTCATCTTCAATGATATTCACATGTAATAGAGCTTTCACTTCAGGCTTTGACCAGGTACAGAATGCGTGTGACCGGACCGATTACTCAGGTGTTCACATGACTGCTTGTTCAGGTGTTTAACTTGATTAACTGTCCAATGTTAAAGTTGACTGTAGCCATCTACTAGCTATGATGATTTCATTAGCCTTTCATATTGTACATGAACAAATTGTTTGGGTGTTCCCGTTGACAAATTGTGTGCTGATTCTGTTGAGAAACTGTTCAAGGGATGTCATTATAATGTAGTAGGCATCGCATTTTGGCCCCTTACTATGATTAAAACAGCTCAAATCTATACTTGAAAGTGTATAAATTATAATGTCACTTCTTGTGGCTTCCCTGTCGTGCACATGTCTGCTACTTCAAAATTTAATGACATCCCTGTGTTTCCGTCTTCCTGTTGAGAAATTGTTCCGATGTTCCTTTTGACAAATTGTAATATCTGTTGAGAAATTGTTGCAGTGTTCCCATAGACACATTGTTTAGGTGTTCCTGTTGACAAATTGCTCAGGTGTAAAACCAGATGACAAATTGTTCAAATTTAAGACCTGTTGACAAATTGCTCAGGTATTCCTGTTGACAAATTGTTCAAATGTAACCCCTGCTGACAAATTGTTCCAGTGTTCCTGTTGACAAATTGTTCCGGTGTTCCTGTAGACAAATTGTTCTGGTGTTCCTTTTGACAAATTGTCCCGGTTTTCTTGTTCGAGAAATTGTTCAGGTGTTCCTGTTGACAAACTCTTCAGGTTTAACACCTTTTGACAAATTGTTCCAGTGTTCGTGTTGACAAATTGTTCACGAGTTCCTGTTGACAAATTGCTCATGTTTTCCTGTTGACAAATTGTTCAAGTGTAACACTTGATGACAAATTGTTCAAATGTAATACCTGTTGACAAATTGTTTGGGTGTTCCTATTGACAAATTGTTTTGGTGTTCCTTCAGACAAATTGTTCCGGTGTTCTTGCTGACAAATTGTACTGGTTTTCTTGTTGACAAAATTGTTCAGGTTTAATACCTGTTGGCAAATTGTTCCGGTGTTCCTGTAGACAAATTGTTCTGGTGTTCCTTTTGACAAATTGTTTCTGTTTTCTTGTTGAGAAATTGTTCAGGTGTTCCTGTTGACAAATTGTTCAGGTTTAACACCTGTTGACAAATTGTTCCAGTGTTCGTGTTGACAAATTGTTCAAGTGTAACATCTGATGACAAATTGTTCCAATGTAATACATGTACCTGTTGACAAATTGTTCCGGTGTTCCTGTTGACAAATTATTTTGGTGTTCCTTCAGACCAATTGTTCCGGTGTTCTTGCTGACAAATTGTACTGTTTTTCTTGTTGACAAAATTGTTCAAGTTTAACGCCTGTTGACAAATTGTTCCGGTGTTTCTGTTGACAAACTGTTCACGCATTCCTGTTGACAAATTGTTCAGGTGTTCCAGTTGACAAATTGTTCAGGTTTAACACCTGTTGACAAATTGTTCCAGTGTTCGTGTTGACAAATTGTTCACGAGTTCCTGTTGACAAATTGCTCATGTTTTCCTGTTGACAAATTGTTCAAGTGTAACACTTGATCACAAATTGTTCAAATGTAATACCTGTTGATAAATTGTTCCGGTGTTCCTGTTGACAAATTGTTTTGGTGTTCCTTCAGACAAATTGTTCCGGTGTTCTTGCTGACAAATTGTACTGGTTTTCTTGTTGACAAAATTGTTCAGGTTTAACACCTGTTGGCAAATTGTTCCGGTGTTCCTGTAAACAAATTGTTCTGGTGTTCCTTTTGACAAATTGTTTCGGTTATCTTGTTGAGAAATTGTTCAGGTGTTCCTGTTGACAAACTCTTCAGGTTTAACACCTTTTGACAAATTGTTCCAGTGTTCGTGTTCACAAATTGTTCACGAGTTCCTGTTGACAACTTGCTCATGTTTTCCTGTTGACAAATTGTTCAAGTGTAACACCTGATGACAAATTGTTCCAATGTAATACATGTACCTGTTGACAAATTGTTCCGGTGTTCCTGTTGACAAATTCTTTTGGTGTTCCTTCAGACAAATTGTTCCGGTGTTCTTGTTGACAAATTGTACAGGTTTTCTTGTTGACAAAATTGTTCAGGTTTAACACCTGTTGGCAAATAGTTTCGGTGTTCCTGTTGACAAATTGTTCACACATTCCTGTTGACAAATTGTTCAGGTGTTCCTGTTGACAGCTTGTTCAGGTGTTGAACTGATTATTCAACTGTTGAATCTGACTGACTGCTCAGGTTTTAAGTTTGAATAATACTGTCCAAGTTTTCAATCTGACATTTCAGTTGTTTGTGCATGTTGATTGATAGTTCAAGGTGCTCCAGTTGACTGATTGTACAGTATTCAATCTCACTGTTGTAATGTTGTAGTACAGTGAAAAGTGAGAATACAGACACAGTGCTGGCTGTGAGAGGCAAGCGGTCGCTCGTGCGCGCCTCATGCTTGCCTAAATTCCAATTATGGCGAGTATTGAAGCACTCGCCATAATTTGTGCAAAAAAAATTATTCAATGTTCGATCAAACGCGTCCTATTTCCGGAAAGTTTGCTCCCGAAACCTGCCTGCTATTTCCCTGACCGATCTTCATCGCAGAGTGCTCTTCAAATGCTACTGCGCGGGACTTTTCGTGATGTCACATCTCTTCTTTGTTCGGAAACCCTCAGTAGTTCAGGCAGCAGATCTGTATGGTCAAGGGAAGTCCGATCAGACCTGGTTTGACGGCCGCCATTTGCAGAACATCCCAGTCAACATGTGCAGTATGGCAAAGGGGAATTCTGTCGAATTACCTACATGTACCTATCTCAACTTAGCTAAAAAATATATATCCCTCAAAAGTATGAGGGCTATAGGTCGGCCCCAGTCACCTCCAGCGAGGGTTTTGGATAATTTTATTACGAATCACCCACCTCTGAAACTGCCGTACATCTAATCTCTATCCCCTCCTGCGCACTATTTTAAAATCTTGCGCACTATTGTGAAATAGTAACGAATATATCGCCGTCTGAATTTTCCAGTCGACAACTTCCACTTTATACGTGCCATGTTCAATTGCAAACAGCCAGCACACATATACCGTGATGTCACCAACATGGCACGTAGAGAGTTGAAGTTTTCGACTGGAAAATTCAGACGGCGATACATGCGTCACTATTTCACAATAGTGCGCAAGATTCTAAAATAGTGCGCAGGAGGGGATAGAGATTAGATGTACTGCAGTTTCAGAGGTGGGTGATTCGTAATCAAATTATCTAAAACCCTCGCTGGAGGTGACTGGGGCCGACCATAGCCCTCATACTTGTGAGGGCTATATATTATTTAGCTATCTCAACTGGGATAATGAATGAACTGAACTTCTTCTGTATTCAGAAATATATCTCAATCTCCATTAAATACAGCATCACTCGCCTAAACATTTTTCAAGGAAAATGACGGTCACTCGCCCATACTCGCCTAACAGCTTTTTGAGGTGAGTGATGGCTAGCTCTCCTGCATTTCCCTCACGGCCAGCACTGCTGACACCTGAGTAAACGACCAAACTCGAAATACAGACACTATCCATAGTCCCAATACTTAAACTGAAGTCAGTTGAACCTTGATAAACCAGAACTCTGTCAAAACAGACAGTATAATCTGGTCCCAGACATGCTCGGTATACACAGGATTCACTGTGCATAAATATATACTGTAAATAAGTTGTGGTGGAGTCCAATGGACTACTAATAGTACTATATAATCCAATCACAAACCTGACTGTCCAACTATAATGAAATGTACATTGTATATGTAACACTCATACAGTGTTTGGACAGAGTCATATTGCTGGGTTTGTTATCCAATTGAAAGACTTAAAACGACAATTCTATGTCAAGGAAATGGATCCAGAGATATTGAAAGTGTAGTCATTTCACTGAATAACAATAGGGTGATACTAATACCCAGAGCCTCAGACAGAATTGGAAACTATACTAAGATGGACACATTTGAAGAATTTTAACACTTGAAGTTTCCACAGTCATAATGTACATGTATGTAAATGTGGAATTACATATTTGTCACAATGGCCGAACTGCAAAAGGTATTCAACCATCTTTTTGAAGGTATTTCTTGTCTCATAAAAAATAATGCTTTGCACCCCCAAACAAAAACTCCCTCCTTGAATAATCTGATTCTTGCATTTTGAGGATGAGAAAGGCAGATTATGAACCACAAATTAACATGAGTCATGCGTTAATGCACTAGTCGCTGTGCCAGGGCAACTCTTCTGTCTAAGAATTCAAGTGGGAAAGGGGGATTATTAATGCTCTAGGTGTCCTGGCCTATACAATATTGATATCCAAACCACACAGACATGAATAATATCATGGCAGTGGTTTTTTCTCTGGCTGGTCGACCGCCGGCTAATCCATCTAAAACTAGGATGTGAGGACTAGAGGTATGACAGTAAATAGATGAACACCAACCGTTATACTACAAAATAACGGCCAAATGCAATGCATTCCAGAATCCATATATCATTTTCTATATGTTTGAGCAAGCATAACGAGTCTGAAAAGGCAATATTATTTGAGATATCATGCCATAAGTTGCAGTCAGATGGGTGATTTAGAAGATTTGAATGATCGATTGTGTGCTTTCCCGAGGAAATGGTTGGCAAATAAATGGGTCAGTTTTGAGGAAAGACCGTTCAAAGACTATACAAGAGAGATAAAACAATAGAGCAGTAACATTGTACTGATCGACCAGATAAACAATATGACCAGATAAACAATATCTGAGATGGTCATTTGACACACATGCTCCTCCTCTGGGATGGGAGCTTTGTGGGCACTATGTTCTCGTATGTCTTGGCAAATTTTCCCCAGCAGGGGGTGGGGTGCATCATGTGGGGGACATGTTCTGTGTAACTGCTTGCTGGGTCTAACGGATACACATAAGTTAAAGCTACATGTACTAAATATGGTCTTGATAAATTTCAAGCAGAGGTCCATTGAGGATGAAAGGTGAATGCAAATGCAGTCTGTGGAGGGAAAATTTGCCACTTTCTAGCTATATTGTGGAGCATTTATTCGACAGTATTTGGTAGAGAAAAAGTGGCACACTGACACAAAATTCACATGCAAAACATCGGCAATGTAGTTCTTTCGTTTGACAAATTTAAATGACCAGGAATAAATTTGCAAAAAAGAAGTTTAGGTTTTAGACAACATAAATATAAAGGTAACCTTTTGGTGATAGTTAATTTCTGAAAATTGTACATAATTGAAGAAAATGATAATTGTAGCTTCAATAGTGTACTATTTATGTAGGTTCTTTGTCATAAGGCTCATACTGAGCCATAAGCTTCACACAGTAAAATGTCACAAATCCATCAACACTAATGAAAATGTCAGTGAAACTGAAGATTCCGTGTATTAATGTAGTATATGTATTTTGTTAGAATTATTTATTATTCATGATAAACCTAATACAATAATATCAGTCATCACAAAATGCCTGTTCTGTTAAAGTTCAAATCATCTCTGTACATGTACAATGTGACTGGCCAATTCTGCTTTGCGACCACTCTTTCTGCATAAATGTAGGACTGTGAAGGGCTAAATATCATATACAGAGGTTGGAAATAAAGGTCAGTGATCATGGTGACAAGTAAATATGGATATTAACTCATCAAAATGACATAGCCTTTATATGGCCAAGAGGTTTTGCTGATCAAATTTAAAGCTTTCAATGATCATCGCTGATCAATTTTTTTCCTTTATTTTCAACCCTACACACTACCGGTCTGTGGGGCCTTACACAGGAGCAACCCTAAACAGTGTAACCTCAGTATAACACTGTTATTGTGGAACGAAATTTGAACCACCTTATAGATATTCAGCCTTATAGAAGGCTTGAAATGATATGCATTAAATTTGGGGGAAAAGACAGCACCTGCCTTATAGCAGGATCAGCAGTACATGTATATCAAGGCACCTTGTAGCAACCCTATAATACATGTAGTGAGAAATTAAACAGTTGGTGAAATGCGAAGGTTTTCAAATTATCATTTTTATATTATGATTAATCCTGGGCCAGTTATCAGTCTAACTAAAGCCAATGTTCACACCCTGGGTAGCAGTTTCAGTTGGAGTAGGATCTTCACCCTGTACAGGGATCCAGCTTCAAAACCCATCATAACCTTGTCACATGTAAAGTTCTGTAGCTCCTTAATATAGCAAACAAACTATAGATTTGGCTGTAATTGGAAAAATGAACCACTAACTAATACAATTTTCAGGCAATTAGATGTAAAAGAATCTGTCCATATTTAATGGCAGAAAACAGGGAAGCCAATTTTGGCTTGTTGACACTTGCAGGAAGGATTCCAACATTATGTGTGCGTGTTCGTTGGATTAAGTGATCAACCAAAATATAGCGTAGCGTCCTGTCAATTCATTACACGCGACAAGATGGCAATCTTTCCAATTGGGCGGGGACATCATGTCCAATACAGACTGGTGTATGATTTTAACGATCAATATGGTCAGAGTTTAACCATGTTATTGAGGGTGTAACAGAGTGGGTGCTGGATGGAGAAATAGCTAGAACATTGAGTGGCATGAAATTACAACTTCCACTGGAGCCATTTTGATATCTCATTTTTATGCCTAAAATATCTTTCACTGTTTTAGGCACAACAGATGAGAAAAATAAAAATAATGTGAACAGATATCATGATATATATTAATATCATATCTGAATTCTAATTTTATATTTGATTCTACATGTACTTAAAACCAGTTTTTTCCATGTCCCTTTTCTATAAAAAAAAAATAAAATAAACAAAAAAGATACATTAGTATTTTAGATGTATAAAGGACATAAAATATATCCAAAATCGATAATTAGATTTTTAATAAAACATATTTTGTTGATTTCTCCCATGTTGACTGCCTCTTCGGGATTCCCCAATAATCTTTCCGCAAGATCCTGAATTTCAATAGCCTATTGTAACTCAGAATGATCATTAATTTTGCCTGTTAATTCTCAGCCTAACAGTCAGGTGGTGTCACCTTTGACCTCTAATTTCAGATGCGAGTCTGGTTGGCGTCTCCAGTGACTCATTATTACAATATGACAGAAATTCTTTTAACGACAATGTCTGTTGTTTTCTCCCTCATGATGTGATCCCAGCATTCCTTGTACCAAACTGATGGTGCGAATCTCTATTGAATTGCTCCAGCAGAAAATCCACTTTATTAACTAGGGGAAATTTTTCAGCTAATTACGTTGAATTCAATTTTCCAAAGGGCTTAAATTTATACCGTCATCTAACAGTCAGTGCATTCTAACCACAGCTTGGACTTCTAAGACTGTCTGAAGCTGGAAGCAAATATTCCACGCCTACACTCTCCACACATCAGGTCATTCTGATACCTGTTTACACTTGTGAACCATTCACGAGTTCATCGGAATCTCTCTCTCTCTAATGACATGGACTCCATTGCCTGCTATGGGAATATTATTAACAAAGCTTATATCACATGTCAAGTTTAAATTTGCAATAGTATCAATGAGTTTTAAAAAAAAATGCATTTTCCTGGACAATGATTGGATTAGTTTGACCCCCCAAAAAAAACATGAATGTTTATGATTTTCATGCTGTAAATTTGTAGATCCACGCGAGTGAATCGTCTTTACTTGTGTACAGCATCTGATGATTTACAGGAAATTCATGCTGCATCTAAGACTCTTGAAGTAATAATAATAATAATAATAATCTTTATTTAAATTCGATAACCCCATAGGAACAGGCCTATTTTCATGGGGGTCGAATGTACATGTGTACATGTTATACTCAGTTTCTTCATAGATTTCCGCTCTGAAGTTTCAAATGATACAGCAGCCCTGAATGATAGAGAATTGGACAATAAACTTCCAAAAAAACATTAAAAGGGATTCGAAATGATGTAATTTTATAATTTATGCCATACATGTATTATTATTAAGAACATTTATGACTGACAAATTTCACATTTCACAAAATGTAAAATGTATGGAACCACTGATGGGTCATAAAACTGAAGATCAGACTGATTGAAATCTAGCACTAAAACTGTGAAGGAGCTGTCACCCACAATTATTAGTGTATCGTCACGTATTAAATCATATTTCACACCAACAGATTTATGATCAGCATTTTTACATCCAATTATATTCATCTCTGCGCATTAGTCACGCGTGTGATTCCATAATTCACAGTGGCAAACAAAATTGCCAAGGACAGGCAAACACATTATCTCGATCTTGCGCAATCCTTTTAGGAGGGACAACAGGACGTAAGTGAAGATTACGAGATTTGTAAAACAGAAACGCTGGCGGTAAAAACTCCATTACTCCAGTTGAAGTCGGTGGCATCTCAACCATCCTTTATAACAGGCTAGAATCCCCCTGGGCATTCTCCATTCATACACACTCAGTCTGTCGTGTCCCTTTATACAGAAGTGATGTAAAACCATTGAGCAGGAGAGAAACAAATGATAGCATTGCTCTTGAGAATCTTCAAAGGAAATACTAGTAAAATAAAATAATAAAATAATTACACAAGATCACTGACTTTAGAAGTGCCTAAATATTGAAATAGGATCCTGTACTTAGACAACTACATGTACTTAAGGAGGATATTGCTTTATGCCTCAATCAGTCACAAATTGATACCGTTTGATTATTTTCTGGAGGGGGTACATGTAGCTGTGAGAAGTTAAACAGTGAGTCCACAACTCAAAGATGGACATCTAAGAGATATGATACTATATAAATCATATCAAGATTCATCTCTCTGTGCACATCAATAACAAGCTTGCCATATGTATATTCATCACTAGAATATATTTGTACAATAATCGCTGTAATAATTCAATCCCCATATATCAAAATTCAATCACCTCCAAATTTGGGGGCAAAATTCAATCACCTCCAAGTTGGGGGGCAAAATTCAATATTTATGTACAATATGTATTTGTACAATAATCGCTGTAATATTAATTCAATCCCCATATATCAAAATTCAATCACCTCCAAATTTGGGGACAAAATTCAATCACCTCCAAATTGGGGGGCATAATTCAATCACCTCCAAATTTGGGGGCAAAATTCAATCACCTTCAAATTTGGGAGCAAAATTCAATCACCTCCAAATTTGGGGGGTAAAATTCAATGAACTATTGTAATGACTTTATCACCATTTAAAATCACTGATATAATGAAAGAAATAATAGATGTATGATTATGAACCATTTTATGAACTCCCTGTCCAATAATTCACCCCCTGATTTCATAGTAGAATATTTTACTTCCCCTGATTTGATTATGTGATAGAGGGATTATCATACATTTACCTAAGGTTACTGAACATTTGATGATCTCTACTTCGATGGACAAAATGTATATTTCTCTGGATTATTTCGAAGATTTCACTATTCCATCAAGGCAATCTTAATTATTGTATAATACAAAATTTACCTATATAATTATGGTTATACTTATAATGAAATTATGATTCAGATAAATACACTGAAAACATACCTACAAAGCCACAGAAAATTACATAAAATAATACATCATAGAAAAACATTCAGGCCTTGCAGTCTGCAAGTAATGCTCCCCTAAATCATCTAATTTCAAATATGCATTGTTTAAAGATGTAATCAGCCTCAAATTGGATGGATTTTGTAAACTCTCCCCTGTACGTTTTTTCAGCAGGAAAGATTACTAAAGCATCATATGTATTATATTTGATAATAGTGGGATCGTCATATACAACGAATGCAAGAATATTTTGTCAGATAAATTTGTAACTCTGCCCGCTTCGACGGCTTTTCTGTCTCGCCATTGAGTGTGTGTTGTACGCGGAGAGGAAAATGACGTCACTGCATGACGTATGAGTGACGTATCGACGCTCACGAATTTAAATGCTGCACAGCTGCAGCCATGGAATAACGTCATGGCTCGTGCCTACGGTTCGGTAATGTCGCACAGCATCCGTTGGCAGAATGCACCATACGTGTATAGGCTTGTTGACACGGTCGTGGAAAAATAAACGGCATGCCATGCCGTTTATTTTTAAAGATCAATTCCTTCTATTTTCTCGTGAATGGTAGAAACAAGTTTATTTTTTTTGTGGTCAAATGTGTTTCATTTTGTACCTGTTGTAACATATGTCACTTTCGCTGAGTTTGAGAGACATTGATTTCAGCCCAGATTTGAGGCTGATTACATCTTTAATATACAAGTAGGCTACATGTAGTCATTCAGACAATTTACTCCCCTGCTCATCTTGAGAATCTGATCCAGGAGAGCAGTGACTACTCGCCTAGCCCATGATAAATCCTGAACTTCACTGTTACAACTACTACATATACAGGTATATGTACATGAATACCAATAAATAAACAACATAGATTTGACCACCCAGCATAATGTAGATTAGGCCTATACATACACAAAGATGTGACAGTATATTACTTATAACATGGAGTTATTAGGCCAGTATTGCAAAGGAAATCTCTAATTAAGCAATTTCCTACCTTAAACCTCCAAATGGTGGAATCTAATCAGTCGTCTATCATGTCTATACTGATATCATACAGGAGAGAGGAGGAGGCAGGAGGCTCCAATGGGGGGAGTTCTTTGGATGAAATCTATTTTCTGTTTTACAGTATATACTTTAATGAATCAATCAAATGAAGCTCAATTTCTCACCCAAAAGTATTGGGGTAATCACATTGTTTAGAAGGGGAAGTTGACCAAATGATAGAATAGGAAGACTTCTGATGTGCAGATGAGCAATTTGTCTTAGCTGTACAAACCTATGTAATTTCTTCTTTACTTGTCACGATCAAATCTATTATGAGTTAGAGTGGCTAGTCAGAATTTGAAGCAAAATCTGGGGGCAATTGAATAGTTATAGGGGGATTGAATTATAATATTATTTTCTATATCTGTTTGTTTAACCGGGTTATAGATTTATATTATATGGCACAGGGCTAGAAATAAATGATAACCTATCGTTCATGTTCCAGCAGGTTACCTCATCCAGGAAACTAGCAACTTGTCTTTAGGTCATTAACATGACTGCAGCAACATGTACCCAATGCTGTAACAACAAATAACCTGTCAAGTTATCAACACAAATTTCATGGTAACCTGTACACAGGTTACCATGCCCAATCCTTATTTCCAGCTGATTGCACATCTGAATTAAATTTCAGATTGATATGCTCATTGAGAAAGACAGAGGATTAAGGTTTAATGTCGCGTTCAGCAATATTTCAGCCATTATCAATCGTTCATTGAGTATTATGATATGACATCCCTCTCAAAATGTCTGGAAGTACAATTTCCAAAGTTTCTTTATCAGTTTCCTTCCCAAACATTTGAAACACGCACTCTCATTCCCAGCAAAATACTAGATGGAGAACGTCAATTTTCAGCGTCTGGTAATCTCTGGATTGAGAGGAACACCCTCGGGAGCCTCCTACATGCATATACTGATGATACCAAAGCCCTAAATCCCAGATCAAATGTGGTAGGAAGGGAGAAGAGAGTGGGTTCTGTCCTAAACATCTATTCATCATTTTAACCCTCTTTCTCATGTGAAACAAGGTACAGGTGAGGTGTAGGGAGTAAAAAATACAATACTTCAGGAAAAAGGTTAGCCACAAACAAACTGGACAGGCCGGTGCAATTAAAATCTGTGGTTCCATGCTGGGAAGAAGGTTCAGGCTAAAGCATGTAGGTGGACAGGGTAAATGTCATAATGATTCTAATGTATTTGATATATCAGTATTTGGAGGTGATCTTGAGACTACACGTATTCGAAGCTTCTGGCCAAAACATGTACATGTAGATGCCAAATGGCTAACGAATTGACGAGAGTGTAGACTGATAATTCAAACTATCCTGGCTGTATCATCATCATAAAACACAACGCACGAATGGTCAAAACTCTATTAAATTCAATCAACCCCAATTCTGAACTTTAGTTTCCAGGATGTCTTATAAATACATGCATTTTTCAAGAATTTTCAGGGCCTGGAAATCTCAGAATCTCAGGATTTCAAGAGATCACAGGACCAGTTATCGCATTTACAGGTACAGAAATTTCCACACTTTCCAAATCTCCCGACTTAACATATGCCTGTATCAGTGGGCCTTCAATTGCTGCATCTTTAAAGCAGTTAACTGAACTATCTTAACTAGATCTCCTGGCAGGAGGAACTAATGTGACACATTATCACTAGTATTCTCATCACTTCAGACTATCTCTTACACTGGAGGGGACAAGCTTCAGTAATCAAAGAGCAGGGCCATAAATATTCTAGTTATCCGTTCACAAGAAAACATTTGAAGAATTTCATGTCCTGGTACTGCACCCTTTGCGTACACTTCACCATCCATAAGATGGCTTGCGAATCGTGTGTCTCCATTATCGCGGAGTGATATCCGGTGTTTTACCGGATTCTGTTCGGCCTTCATCCGGCGGAGAACAGACTCGAAAACTCTGATAAATTACAAGTTTTCATACATACCTCGGAAACAGATATTGCCTGGGCTTACAAGATATATAGGTATGAATAACTTTTGTATCATCCAAGAGGTGTGGTAGATCTGTAATTTTGAACAAGTAGAGCATCACAGGACTCGAAAAAAAAAATTTTACAAGTAAATTTTCTGTTATTAAGCTAAAACTTACCTCACTTCCACTCTTTGCATTTCTTGTCTACAGGAAATATCACAGTAAGAATTTAAATGACACAGTTATCTCCCCCGCTAGTCACCTGATTGCATAGCTACCCACAATTCTACTTCCTTCTTGTTCCACTGCGATACATGGTCTGGATGTATCATAGCGGGGAGGTTGGGTGGGCATCACTGGAAGTGAGGTAAGTTTTAGCTTAATAACAGAAAATTTACTTGTAAAATTTTTTTGTTATTTGCGCTGAAAACTTACCTCACTTCCACTCTTTGCATAGAATGCCACCGTAAGGTAGGTGGGCAAACTGATACAATCCGTGGTAGTGATAAATGCCATACATAGTGACTAGTTCAAAGTAGAAATCATAGATCTTCTACCTCACAGAGGATCCATGAAATCATACAACAGTAATAACCTGTATGCCTATGGTACACAGGGAACCTCTGTTGCTACTCTGACTTCAAGGCTGAGATGCAATATACGCCCCCCCCTTTTTTCGAAAGGGGCCGAGAGAAAAAATGCACTCACCCGCAAGCAGGGTTACAACTGTACGCCCGGACTTTTGTAGCTATATTGCTGGCCTCGGTCCCCCTGACACCCGCTGTGCGGTCACAAGTGGGCCGATAGAATAGAGGTCGTTACATGCCAGCGTCATGTCCCGGAGATAGTAGGAGGCAAATGTCGTGTTTGACCTCCAGTAGCACGCCCTCATAATGTCTGTCACCGATCTGTTGGTCCATAGAGGCCATGATGCCGCTAATGCCCTAATCTCGTGACCCGAAACGTTTACAAGCGCGGCTTGCCTATCAGTAGCCGTGGAGTACGCTAGCCGAATCGTATTTTTGAGCCAACTCGAGATAGTGTTTTTACTTATTTCTTGTTTGGCTTTGGGATCGAAAGGGATAAACAAACGCCTCCTTCCCGCTCTGATCTCCTCTGTACGATTCAGGTAACACGCAAGAGCCCGAACCGGACACATTAACATGTCTGATTCAAGACCGGACGAAAGGAAATCAGATAAGGCTGGAATTGTGAACTCTCGAGATATGGAATCGTAGAGGGCTTGATTCTTGGCCACAAACTCAGGAACCGTTGTGAGAACTACCTTGCTCCAGTTCCTAGAGTGTCTGATGTTCCTTCTATCGAGCGCATGCAGCTCTGACACCCTAGCTGCTGAAGCAAGAGCCAACAAAAACGAAGTTTGTATGATAAATATTTTAGCTCAATAGCTTCTATTGGCTCGAAAGGTGGCTTTCCCAATTGCCGAAGTACTAAGGCTAAGTCCCACTTAGGTAATTTCGGAATAGCCGACTGACCAGTTATCTTGTATGACTTGATTAGTGCAGATAAGTTTGGATCAGTCGAGGGATTAATCCCAGTACCCAGTAGAATAGGTTGAGCAATGGCCGCTCTATAACCTTCTACCGTAGCAGGCACCAGGCCCCTATCCCTGAACAGGTACAATAGAAACTCTGCTATCTCAGGGATAGTTGCGCAGGATGGATTAACATCCCTCTCTCCACACCAAAGATCGAAGATTGCCCACTTTGAGTTGTATACAGCGGAAGAGGACGGTCGAATAGATTGTGCCATTCGGCGCCCAACCTCCGCTGAAAATCCCGCCTGAGCGAAGTGCTGCTTGAGCACTTGCACACGTGGTAGTGGAACAGTCCTGGTTGGCTGTGGAATGTCGACGTTCCGGGCTGGCGCAGTAGATTGTGCCATACCGGAAGCTGTCTTGGTACATCTACCAGAAGATCCAATAGTTCCGGGAACCACGGCCTTGCTGGCCACCACGGAACAATCAGGTAAACGACACACATGTGTTCGCGGATCTTCTGAAGTACCTTCGCTAGGATAGCTGGAGGAAGGAACGCATATGCTACCATCCTTGACCAGTCCTGCGATAGTGCGTCCACTGCATATGCCGACGGATCCGGAACCGGCGACATGAACAGGGGCAGTAGATTGTTGCGCCGAGTGGCGAACAGATCTATGTGTGGCATCTCCCAGACATGAGCTATTTGTTTTAGTATATCTGGGTGAAGTTGCCACTCCGTGGGAATTATCTGATTCCGTCGAGAAAGCGAATCCGCTAAGACGTTCAGTACCCCCGGGATGTGCCTGGCCAACACCGATATGTTGTTGTCCCAACACAGACCGAAAAAGATTTCCGCTTGGCTTTGTAATTGCGGAGATCTCGTCCCCCCCTGCTTGTTGATATAGGACACGACTGATGTGTTGTCCGTCGCAACTAGCAGGTTCTTGTCGGTCAATACGCTCACCCACGTGCGGATGGCATGTGTCACTGCCATAAACTCCAACACGTTTATATGGTACGAGCGTTCCTCGATTGTCCATAACCCGGATGTCGACTTGGACTCGAGGTGGGCTCCCCATCCTTCCATAGATGCGTCCGTGAACAGGTGATGTGACGGACGAAACGGAAGTAGGGACACACCTGGCATAACGTTGAGTGGATCCAGCCACCATTGGAGGCATTGTTTGACTAGCGGTGTTACAGGTATCCACGGATTCAACTGCCTTTCGACCCATTGATGATTGAAGTAAATCATTAAGGGACGAAGCTGCAACCGCCCTCTTGGTGTTACGTCCTGTGTTGACGTCAAGAGGCCGATTATCGCAGCAAAGTGTAAAGCCCTGGCCTGAGATAACTTGAGGAACTGAGGTATCTTCGTCGTTATCTTTAGCCATCGATCTTCTGGGGGTTTGGCGAGAGCTCGTAGCGTATCGTATTCCACCCCCAGAAATTTGCGCCTTTGTGAAGGAATCAGCTCTGATTTCTCTTCGTGTGGGATGTATCCCAGAGAAGTCAACATCCTTAAGACAAACTGGGTGTCTAGGATTAACTGCTCCTTGCAGGCATTCCTTAGCAGGGAGTCGTCGATATAAAAGTGGTACTTTATACCTAGACTGTGCAGGAATTGTGCCACTGGTGTAAACACTCGTGTGAACACCCAAGGGGAAGTGGATAGGCCGAACGGAAGCACTTGAATTTGGAAGCGTCGTTTGCCGACCATGAATCTCAAGTACTTCCTGTCCCCCGGATGTATCGGGATATGCAGGTATGCATCCCTTAAATCCAGAGAAGTCAGCCATTCCCTTGTCCGAGTACCGACCGGATAGACCGGAAGGACTCCATGCGGAAGTGTGGCGGTGGAGTGAGGTAGTCCTTGTTGAGGCGCTTTAGGTTTATAACCATGCGCATCTCGGACGTGTCTTTCTTGGGGACCAGAAAGACCGGCGAATAGAACCCGGGTGACGTGTCCGAAACCGGAAGCTCTATTACAGCTGCCTTCTCTATCAGCTTGTCCACAGAGGACTGTATCGCTGATAGATGACCCGTTCGTAATGGTATACGAGACGGAAGGGGATGAGTAGTCAAGGGAGGAAGCGTGTCGAACAATAGGCGATAGCCGTATCTGATCGTTCGAATGACCCACGCTTCCGTCCCGATCCTTATCCAGTTCCTCCAAAACAACTGCAGCCTTCCCCCTACCGGAAGGTCTAGTTGCTGGGGAACTGGAAACGTTATGTCTCGGTGTTCCCGCCATACCGGAAGCCACCCGGTACGGCCCGAGACATCAGGAATCCTTCTTTGACTGCTTAGATTTCCCCTTACCCTGCTTCTTATGGCCATAGGTCGATACTCTTGGCTCTAAAGAAGCAGGCGCTTGGTTATGCTGTTGGCCGGAAGCACCCTTATTAGCCTTGGAACTAGGCGGGTTCTTCTTAGCCTTCTTCGCCTTTGGACCCGACCCGGAAGCCATAGGTCTTTTAGACGAAGCACCGGAAGCAACTGACCTGTCATGCTCTATACGATCCATTTCAGGTCGAACTTCGGCAACAGCATCACCAAACAGTAAAGAAGGAGCCGTAGATGTCTCTAGTAGACTCCTTTTTACAGCTTCCGGTGTGTAACTATGCATAAAAGGAATGAAGGCCTTTCTCCTTAAATACACTAGCATAGAAGATAGGTAGGCATTGTGTACCAGTAAATCTTCTACAGCACCGGAAGCAATCTTCTGGTAGTCAAGAACGAGGTTTATACCCTCCTGTAACTGTTCTTGACTCTCCGCGCCCGACAGCGAAAATAAACCATCCTTTATGGCTTTAAGAAACCAGTCGAGGTGATTCGTAATCGCCACTCCTTGTCGAGCAGTTTCCTCAAGTATTGCGGCCTGTTTGTTCGTGCAAGGAACATCCGGATTACTAGGCACTTTAGTATTGCTAGAGCATAAATACTGAAAGTCGCCGTTCACCTCTGCAGACCGGAAGCTAAACGGTGAGTTATGCACGCCGTAACTTCGTGTGTTTGGCTTCTGTACTGGGAACGGACCAGAAGATCCTGCAGGGCGGAAGCGAGCTTTTGGTCTCAACCTTATAGCACGTTCCTCCTGCGTAGTGGGTTCTGCTAACGTTCTATGGAATAAATGGCAGATAGAATGAATAGCAGTTGAGGCCGGCAGCGTGGTAGCCGACCTCGTAACCCGGTTTGACTCTCCTGATTCAGTTTCAATATCCCCCGCATGTGGGACCGGAAGCTGCATATCAGGAATTAAGTCATAGATGCCGGAAATAAGTTCATAATATTTCCTAGCATCCGGATCAGTATTGGTAGGTTCATTCAATTCAGATCTACCGTACTGGTCCCTATCCACTTCCATAGCTTCCGGGGCTTCCTGCCAGGAGGGAGTATTGGAAGGGAAATTAGCTTTCGGTTTCCTAGACTGTTCAGTCAAAACCGGAAGCAGTGGCGTACTACTTCGGAATTGACTGGTCATCATCTCTCTCAATTCCTTCATTTCCTCACGTTGCTGTTCCATACCGCGCAGTATGGCAGCCAAAGTGGGATCAGTCACTTGAGAGTGGACCGGAAGCAAGGCCTGACGAGGTGTGTTCACACT
>JAVTVY010041465.1:0-18616 GCA_036873755.1 Hanleya hanleyi | reverse complement strand
CGTGCGCACTGCCGGTGATGACGCGCACTTCCGGAGAACCCCCCCGCGCGCGCGCGCTGCGTGCTGGGGCGGGCCAGGCCGGTGAAAAGGTCCCGAAGGTTGAACATCCGGACGTCTAAGGACGTCTCTTTCAGTGCTCGGGATGTGACCCATCAATACCCAGCAACCCAACAGAGGTGTTAAGACCATGATATAACCTGCTCGGAGCATGGTTAGTACGAATGATTCGGTGGTGGTGGTGGTGGTCAATAAAAAAACTGCATGAAAACCCAAGTGAAGTTCGAATATTTATTAAGGTGAACATTTAAAGAATGTATGTACAAGTATATAAGAACGTTGCAAACAAGAATTGAGGTGAACGTATGTATAGAGAGAGAGAGAGAAATCACAGTGAAGTATATAACAGTTCAACCGAGTCCTCGCACTGACGTATATCGAGTACTTATTCAAAAGAATGACAAACAAGTTCATGGTGTAATGTATATATATAGAGAGTTATTTAGAGTCCAAAAATGTATGTCCATTAGAAAAGTCCGGGTATAAGATATGTTCACAAGTCCAGGTAAGTGGTGCTGATGCCATCGGGAAGCACTTTCCGTTTCGGGTAGAAAAATGTGAAGGCATCTCGTTTCTGGATGTAGGTTCGCATCTGGTGGTCGACGACCCGGAATCCTCGGTTAGTGCCACTCACACTGGTCTGGCTTTGGAGCACGTCCAGGTACAAGGCTTTGTCGATGGCGGGGTCACGCCGGTTGACTCCTTTGCAACTGAACTTATTGTTTCCATCTCCACCGTAACAGAAGTAGGTCTTGGACGACAGGGCGATCATGGCATCTCCGCTCCACTCCAGCTTAAACAGGCCCGGCGTCCGCTTGTCGTACTGGTAATGGTCACGTCGAGGTAGCCACTGGTCCCGTTCCACCTCATACTGTGCGCGTAACTCCGGTTTCACCAGGGACTCCCAATCCGCATTAGAGACGGCCATGTAGGCAGAGTCCGTGTCCATTTCCATGAGTTGCCAATCGGCTGGGTCGAAATACACACCCATGAAATCGTAGAGGAACTGGAGCATCCTCAGTTTGGCCACCTGGTATACCATACATCCAATTTGGAGGGGCAGGTTGTAACGAATGACCTTTTTGGCTGAAGAGATTTCATAGGTATCATCATCGATGACGTCGACGGACCGAAACAGAGGCGAGTTGATCTTTTTGCGGGCTGGTTTGGTTGTACAGATATTGACGTTGACGTGCTTGTCTTGGTTGGTGACCGTTTTTCCATAATAACCATTGCCTGTCAATTTCCAAGATTCACCGATGATGGCCTGACTAGGATCTTGATCGCCTTGACGACGGGCAGACGTGACGATGTCGGCATTCCGCGCGAAACAGGCATGGGGTATATACTGAAGGATTTGGTACACGCGCGTCACTTCGAGGCCATGGCTCATGTACCACTGTAGCAGAGGGGTACCCAGCAAGATTTTCTCTGCCCACATACTCCCAATCAACATTCGACGAGGTTGTTTCAATACGTCATGTTCCTCAGCATAGGCGCCCATGGTCTCTCCAATGTCCGCCCGACCCACCAGCGTGTTCTTGAAGATAGGCGGACACTGGGCGAAGAGGGGCTTGAGATGGTCGGGAACATGCAGATCGCATTCCACAAATCCATACAGGGTCCCGGAACGAACGGCGTCGAAAAGCTGTGGCAGGGTCAAGAGTGGTCGGCGACTCAACGGGTACTCGCGCGCTTTAAGGAAGTCGCGTAAGTGTGGGAGGGCCTGGCACATGGTGTGAAATTCAGACTCCCATAGTTCGATCAGATCGTACCCCAACTCTTTGACGTAATCTCCATTCTCCACCACTTCTGCTCGTAATTCTTCTGCTGATTTCCCACGTCGTTCGTTGAAGCGTCCAGCGCTGAAAGGACATTGGTGGCCGTGCCAGTAACACCCATAACATTGAAATACGGTCGGTGTTCCTTGTACAAGGGCAAACCCATCGACGGGGAGTCGACGATCTCCTACGCTTCTCTGTGGCATTGGTCTGATGGCGTATATAAATTCCCCATCGATCGGCTTCCCAATCCAACCACTGGTCGGCGAGATGTTTGTACGGCGTACGTTGAGGTGTGAAATGTTGACCGTCTGCCCACCAGCGCGTATAATGTCCGCTGGGCATGGGTTGGGCGAGCGACCACAGGTACAGGGCATTGACGTCGAATCCAATGATTTTGGCACAGGGTTTCCCACCGGGAAGAGTCGTGACATCCTTCTCATGGTAGCGGTGAAAAATAAGGCTAGGTCCGCCGACGATGTTCTGTTTTAAACAATCATACATGTCCTCATCTTTTTGTTGTATCAGTGAGAAGTAGGTAGGACACTCTTGGAAGAGATGGCGAAGCGCGAGACCCGGTAAACTCAAACACTCCTTGAAGATGTCCACGTGCATCTCGCGACGAAAGAGTTGAACCATTTTCTCGGCCGCTTCGAGGAAAGGGACCACATCTAAGTTGTTATACCACACCAGGAAATCTCGCAAGGTCTGCATGTGTTGGTCATTCCATACCTGCTGTAGTTCCCGGTACGTGTCTTCGGGACATTCCACTTGCTTGAGATCGTCGAAGAACGCGTCCCGGGGTGGCAACTGTGTTTCCTCCAAGCGGTCGAGCGTCGATATGTAGGTGTAAGGGAATCTCCCTTTGGTTTGTGCACAGTCATAGGCCTTCACCCACTGATCGTAGCTATAATTAGGTGCTAAGTAGTTCCGTACATCCAGGAAATTGAGTGATGTGGTGGTGAGGGCCATGTGGTTGTTGATCTTTTTGATGACGGACTTGATGGTATCGGACCGGGCCAAGTAAGGGTAGAGAAATTCCTTCACCATGTTCAGATCGTATCGCCCCGAGTTGAATCCGAGCACCGGTAACTGGCCTAAGTATTGCAGGAAGCGGATTTTCAATTTCTCCGCATACGGTTTAGGTAAAGGCACATCCTGCGGTTGCATGGGCTCCGGCTTCTCGGACTCTGACTCGGACTCTTCATCGTCACTGAACGCTACATCCAGTGTAGGAATCCGGTCGTCGAGTTGGTCCAGTACGTCCTGGAACTTGGACACCAATAGTTCTGTACTGGCCGCACTCACTTCCTCTAAGTACTCCATCATCCGGGTAATCAAGTCATGGGCGTCGCCGGTGGACACGAAACAGACCGGTGCAGCGTCATAGCCAGGTACGTTGCTGGAAATACTCACACTCAGGGGAATATGGCGCTGTGTCCACTGTGTTTTCGCCGAGGCCGCATCCATCGGTTCCAACATCGCCTCGAAATCGTAACATGCCCGGTAAGGAAAATAACGATGCTCTTCTGGTATGATGAGCCCTTCATCGGCCAGTTCCTCGAAGATGGTGGGCGTATTATGGTACACACCGCCAGGAAATTTCCGTTTCACAGTGTGATCACAAATCTTCTCGTGTCGATGTAAGTCCCGAGAATGTTTAAACACCCGATGGCATTGGGCACAACTGTAGGATTGCGCGTACAGACTCATATCATAGATCAGGGAAAAATGATTCACCCCGCCGTCGTCAAAGATATTGACTTTCATGGTGGAAGCATACCGTTCTGAAGACCGATGCACCAATTCAGCCACAAATGTGTCATGACCCTCCTCCTCATCCTCCTTCTCTTCCCGTAGTAAACGGTACACAAAGATATTGACGTTGAACAGGGACTCCACGACATCCAAATTCTTGAATGGGACTCCCCGGAACTGCCGCGGATCTAGGTCTTGTTCCTCTAAATAATGTCTCCAATAGATATTGGCCCTACTATCACAAGTCTTGGGATGACATTCGTCCAAATGAATGGCCAAACACCGGAACAGACATTTCTGGTCTTTGTAGGGTCCATTTGTGCCTCCGGTTAATGCATACAGTCCTTTTCGATTGAGTAGCCAAGCGGGTAGTAGTACAGGGGCACCGATCGGATGATCTCTCATTTTGGTCACGAAAAATGTCACGTTGGTGACCATTTCTACAGTCCACTTGGTATTGGGGCGTTGCAACCGGGCCCATTCCAATGGGTCCAATGTAGTCAGTTGGTCGATGAGGGGCTCCAGTGACGCACGATTGATGATGGTGAATGGTTTATCAAACACATAGATATTATTGCTCGGGTAAAAATACCGTACCTGGTCCGTCTCTTTGTGCCGTAGAATATAGCCGAATGTCATATTCACTTTGAATGCTGTGACTTGGTCTCTGAAAATGTTCTCGGCATAGTTAGGAAGATACGCGAGGTCCTGTAGCCGGAAATTATACAAGTCTTGAATAGGGCGATGACGGTGGAAACATCGTCGGATGGTGCTCCAATGGCGCCGATAGATGTCACTCACAGGGTGGTTTTCGGGCAAGACGTCAGCGGGAGGCACAGCTGGATCCTCAGGAAAGTCGTGTTCGCCTCTCACATTCTCACGTGCCAAGGGAGATCTCGATCGGTCACGTCGCCTCATCCTGATCGTATATACTCCTGTAAAATAGAGCCGATTTTGACAATGAATCGGTCACGATTTTCTTTGGAGGGGCAAGGTCAATAGGACTTGCGTTTTTTATACTACTAAAATGTGAAGTAGATTACATCTTACATAGGCCTATGCATATCACCTTGAAGTATTCTGGGGCATGGTCAGTACTTCCCAGTTTTCCCTTTGTCTACTACTCGCCGATTTTTTTTGATTTTTTTAATTTTTTATTTATTTATTTATTTATTTTCCCCGAGAGCTACAACATGACACCTTCCACGCCCCATTCGAACCCATAGCGGTCCCTCTCTATCCCAAACATACACCCACATAACACCCAAAATGCCTGCTTTCTCTACTACGGCCAGACTGCGCATGCGCAGACCATTGATCACGGACGGACCATTAGTCCAGTGGGATGCTACTCCACGAGAGCTTCAAAATAAGACCTCAACCGACATCATCGGTTCACTAGGGGCTCACCTAGACCTCAACATGTCTACCCAATATGCACCTATGCAATGAGCCAGTAGACCTATGGGGTTATATACAGACCTACCCGGTACTTAAAAACAAATTTCATAGCTTTTCCCAGCGTATTCTACAATCTCACAGCCCATAGTAAAACCCACAAAAAATGACCACCCCTACTTAAGGCAAAATTTATGGAAATGCGCGAATGAGAGGATTGGCCTAGACCGAGTTGTCTCCCTTGCGTAATAAGGTTCAGATGGCGCTATGATTGGAAATGTGCGATTATCCGGGGAATTGCCAATTGCCATACTATGCGCCATTTTGTCACACAAAACTCTTAAATTCGTGCATCATATTATTCTAGAATGTATTGTGAACACTTTGAGATAAACTGAAACGTACGGGTAGGAGAGATCTTGTCTGTTTAGTCAATTGTTGGATCATGTCGTCTGCCAGTTCGTTGTTGTTGCTGGCAGTACTACGCTGTAATCTCAGCTGAGCCATGCGCGAGGCATGGTGTAATTCTTGTTGTTAAAGTCAATGAGTGATTTTGAGCGACAAACTCTATAAATAGTAAGATCGTAGGCATATATAGTGATGGTGTACGGATATTTCATGATGTAGCGGGAATGTGTAACGTAGAAGAAATGTACGGTGTCCCATTCCGTGCTCCTTGTCAAGTTGCTGGAAAAATATCCTGGAGGACTGACTGCATATGTGGAGAATTATTGGAGCTTTATATGTCATGAGCTGTTTGAGAAAAATACGTGAAATTTGCATTGATAAATGGTCCAAAACCCGCAGTGGACGTCCATTCAATCGCGCGAATGAAACTAAAAATAGAGCTGTTTTGTTGACATAAAAACAGCTGATCCATGTGAAGGATAGTTCAGTTACACGAGAAAATTCTGCCAATATATAAATGCCTACCTATAGATACTAAACTTGGCCGCTACAAGTTTCCATAATATAGGGAAATAACTGTGATGTCTTTTTTCACTGTTCTCCTGAAGACCTAAGCTGAAAAATTTCGAGAAGGGGGGGGAGGGGGAGGTAATTTCCTAGCATAGATATTATTAAAAAATAAGTTATATTACATACGTGTACGGTGTTGATTGGTGTTACTGAGTGATACTGGTCAGCTGCATTTCATCAATGAGGCGAACACGGTACTTTTGAAGCTTCACTTGCTGGGATGACTGTGGGCTCAGGCTGGTGAAAAACGGTGTAATAGTGTGGTGAATTGGCACTGGTAAAATGAAAAAAAGTAAAAGGTTCTCCACAGCTCATACAAGCAGGCAAGCAGGCTGGCTGGCTGGCTAGAGGTGAAGCAGGCGGGCAGGCAGGCAGGCAGGCTGGTCAGGTCAGGTCAGTCGGAGTGCTCCGCAGGGTAGTGCAATGAATACACCCCACCCCCTAAAAATCGCCTGCTTTTATACGTTTTTCTACAATCCGATGGTGGGTGGATGGTGGCTTTAAGATGGCGGCTGTGGTGGGTGGATGGTGGGTTTAAGATGGCGGCTGTGGTGGGTGGATGGTGGGTTTAAGATGGCGGCTGTGGTGGGTGGATGGTGGGTTTAAGATGGCGGCTGTGGTGGTGGGTGGATGGTGGGTTTAAGATGGCGGCTGTGGTGGGTGGATGGTGGGTTTAAGATGGCGGCTGTGGTGGGTGGATGGTGGGTTTAAGATGGCGGCTGTGTGGGTGGATGGTGGGTTTAAGATGGCGGCTGTGGTGGGTGGATGGTGGGTTTAAGATGGCGGCTGTGGTGGGTGGTGGTGGGTGGTGGTGGGTTTAAGATGGCGGCTGTGTCTCCGTATGGCAGAACTGTACAACCCAGAACAAGTCTAGACATGCCTTGATCACGTGATCGTCATGGGAAACCCCCACTGGGGAATCCCCCGACCCTCCACACTTCCGCCACAAATCTGCGCAGAAACACCTGCGCACTCGTCAAAATAAGACCTGTAAAGGGTTTTATACACTACTTGTGGCATTTAAAGCTTTCGATGATCATGTATTTCTTTTCTTCATCTGCAATGCGCAATTTGTCTCCAGTGGCGGAGATCGCAAATGCAAACTCGCGCAGACAAATTCGCATGAAACAGTCTTTGCTTGCAGGTGTTGCACGCGCGTCCTTGACTGCGTTGGTATATGTGCACGCGCGTCCTCGACAGCATTCGTTTTCGAGAAATCTCAAGTGGTATACCAACGAAGGCTTGCAATACGGTCTGAGGCACTAGGGTAGTTAACCAATCAAAACCCTACCATTTACTCTGAAATGTGAAGATATATATACATTTGTTAAATACAATTAAATCTCTGAGAAAGTAAATTACCTGTAATGTAGCTACGTATAGCCTCCTTTGTCACGACACACAGCCATTAGTCCAAATTTATCACGACGGTAAAACGATGAAACAGAAAATATCACCAGAGCTCTTCAAACGCCATAATGTCCAATTCTTACAAATGATAGACGCGTTGTTCAAACTTAGCGGAGAACGAGGCTCGTCAAATGACTGCCAAACACGAAGGAAAATCATACAGAAAGATTGGAGGACTCCATCTTTGTCTGCACAACTACAGAGCAAATGCCAATGCGTCAGTGCTTCACTCTGCCTCAGTAAGGTCTCAGAGTAACTAAGTATCGACAGTATATTAACCCTAGTATCGGTTCGTTTCGAGACTATTCCAAATGTATGTCAAGAAGTTTGAGGTGCGGGTAGGGGAATTCCCCATTAGTTGTATTAATTTTACATGCCTACCAGTAAAATGGGGCCATCCGTAAGTGACAACAAGAAAGAATAATATATATGCTATGGAAAATAAGTTACTGAATTTTGGAAAATATTCGTTTCGTGCCACTAAAATGCATTTACCGGTAGGGTTAGGATAAATTTCTTACACAATTTGAGGAATATTCTTTGTGTAACATATCCCATTAAAATATAGTTACGTCAAGGATTTTTCCTGCGCATGACAAAACCGTCAAAAAACAATTTCAAGTATCCGTTAATTCAAATTGTTAATCGTACCGCTATGTACCGGTATCCGAAATTTGTCCGTCTTCGTAGTGAGGGATTATTCCTATTTGCAATTTCGAATGGCTATCAAGCTTGGATAATTTTAAACCAACCCCCGTCTAATAAGGGGAAAACCAGTTGTCTATCTCGATAGGGTTTTTCCGGACCTATTACTCATAGTTGTTCGAAGGTGCAGCATTTGCTAAGTAGTAGTTTTGGTATGCAGGAATGTGTTATAAATGATACGAAGTGAGGGCAAGACAGCGCGACAAATGTATATACGGGAAGAAATGGGAACAGCCGACAAGGTCTATCGCGTATTCAAATGTAACCTGTGTAAAGCTTGATAACATGATTGTATATGCCTGTTACATCAGTATTCAACAGTGACTGGCAAAATTAGATAAAAATATTTTTAAATCAGACATGTTTGTTGAGTTCACGGAAATAATTACACCGAAAAGCTATATTCCTACGAAGTAGGCTACAGATCGCAAATTGTCCGGTAATGAGTCAGTGAGTCCATACGAATCCTTTCGTCGGCAAAATAAGAACCATTAACATTAGAACCTTGCTTTTTGGCATGAACGTGCATTAGGGCATTGTTACCAGCAAGTTCTGAGCTGATCGAATTCTGATGAAAATTTGATTTATAATTATTTTTTTTTCATTATTTATTGTTAGCTCAGCGAGTGCACTGTCATGCCCATTGGGAACCCTTGGCTGTATTCTTCTCTGTGACTTTTAAGCGCCTGGGACTAACTTCGGCCGCCCAGCACTAAAGCAAAAAAAAAATGATGCGCCCAGCTCTCGAAAATATCAGTAACTTTAATGGTACTTGCCAAAATATGTCGGCATTATACGTTTCAAGGTAGCTCCGCCATGTTTTCCCTCATAGTCCACGCCATGTTTCCCGAACATCTGCCGTAAATTGTTGGAAATATTCGGGAACCCTCGTGATCATGCTGGTCGCTGTTAGCCGGTGGTATTGCGGAAGGCTACCGAAATACCAGAATCTCGCGTCAGGCGAGCTGTATATGCCACGATGCATGAAGGAAGCAAATCATTTGATCGGAGAATGGAGGTTGTTATTTTTAGCCTAACTTGCAGTGTAATGTTGACAGACATTCCGATACCACACACATTCCGATAGTAGGCCTATCCGTTTTCACTCATTTGCTGGTCCTGGAATTTCGTTGAGATTGAAGGCATGTTATACTGCACGTTTTATATATCCAGCCTATACAACATTGCACCATTTCTTCAGTTCAGTCATTAGTTAAAAAATGTTCTACCTCAAAAAGAAATAAAAAATGGCTGGATTTTATGAGAGAAATTACTAAATTTAAACACACCAATGACCCTATTATATGTTATTACTGAAGAAATCGATAATAAAATCATCGTTGTGTTTTAAATTCAGTAACCTATAACCACTTGTTTATTTTGTTCGTGTGTGCTTTATTGTTCATTGATTATTATTATGTACTCTCTTCAGATGAGGTACCTTGAAGTTGAATGCCAAATAAATATATCCATGGAGAATGGCTCTCCAGTGATGCCTGATTTGATTGCATTCTTGTATCTTGCATTCTAACAAATCTCTGATCTTGACCTTTCTCACTTCAAATTTGTGTTTCTTATCCAGTTTCCTGTCTTATTTAGGACTACAAACATTTACTTCTCAACTGCTCTGACAGAGCATCATTCCCTACGCTAATTTAAGAAAAATCGCATAATGCCGAGAAGGGGGGGGGGGTCCCCGCTCTCTCGGACTCTCCCCCCAACACTTTGTGCTGTACTGCTGGGCTGATCATTCTCCAGGGTAATAGAAACTGAGGGCGATAATAGTTGCTACGCTAATAACTCACCAGCGGTGACATCTGGAAAAGTTAATAGTTCCCACTGTCAATTAGAGACGCTATATAAATTCTCTCATGGTAGCACACAGGGCCCCTAAGTCATCTCTCGAGTACACACTTAAATTATCTCAAACCCTATTTCGTAGGTCCAGTGACGTTAGTCACACTGCCATGTACATATATTGTTATTGTTGTATAATACACAGCATAGAGAAAATTAAAGGAGAACAAGCGGCGGCACCAGGTTTAAATGAAGAAATAATTCTTTGTTTACTGCGGTAAAACACCTAGAATAGATCGCGCTGCAATAGGATGAGTCTTCGCGTTTGATCACTCAGGCCTGACATCAGTCATAATGATGTCAGGAGTACACGAGGCCTGAATTCT
This sequence comes from Hanleya hanleyi, assembly GCA_036873755.1. Taxonomy (NCBI): domain Eukaryota; kingdom Metazoa; phylum Mollusca; class Polyplacophora; order Lepidopleurida; family Hanleyidae; genus Hanleya; species Hanleya hanleyi. Next base: position 8,346 of record JAVTVY010041465.1, on the reverse strand, counting down.
CGTGTATTACCGGACAAAAAAATGCTTTGGCCCGCCAATTAATCGAAGCAAGCTACACTTGCAAGTCGCGTGCCTGAAATCGACACGGGTTGGAGAGTCCACACTTCGCCATTAACGATCAAAATGATGCAAGCGTGACCCTTGGTTTTAGAATACATGTGAAAATCTCCCGTCACCCAATGATATGTCCAAAAAGGTTTAATGACATCAACACCTTTGAATAAATCTCCGCGGAAAAAACTGTTTCTCCAACTTTAATTGGCTCCATCATGTACGACAACAGGATGTACAAGAAGATACAGGCAGACGATCCTATTACCCTTTTGGGCGAGTTCAACTGGACACGCGAAGAAAATTATGACGTCATATAATCCATTTTTTTTGCAAGCCCTGGAACAAACCACTTGGCGTTTATTCAGCTATTCGCCTCGACTGTACATAATACCCATACAACGCCCGCGTGGCGAGAGGCTTACTGGGTTTTTGTTGTGCTGGAAACTATATATGCATGTAAGTACGTATCAAATATGTCAACTGGTATATGCATATGCATATATTTGACAAGCTGGAAATTGTATGCCTGCATATGAGTGAGTGAATAGAATTTAACGTATAATAGCATCTTCAGTAGTAGTATAAGAGCATTACAGACCACATTTTGCCGGGATCGATAACTCTGTTTGCACTTTTTTTGATTTTTGACAAATTTCGGGTTATCTCCCTTGATTCGAACATTTGCGTGTTTTCACAGAATAAATAAATAAATAAATAAATAAATAAATTAATTAAGTAATTAATTTTAATTAATCAATAAATAAATCAGTGACCTTTGTACATGTCTAGACTTGTTGGTGTGTGTTGATGCGGTTGATGTGGTGGTGGGTTCAAAATGGCGGCTGTGTGGGGTGGGTGGTTAAAATGGCGGCTGTGTGGGGTGGGGTGGTTAAAATGGCGGTTGTGTGGGGTGGGGTGGTCAAAATGGCGGCTGATGTGGGATGGGTTCAAAATGGCGGCTGATGTGGGATGGGTTCAAAATGGCGGCTGATGTGGGATGGGTTCAAAATGGCGGCTGATGTGGGATGGGTTCAAAATGGCGGCTGATGTGGGATGGGTTCAAAATGGCGGCTGATGTGGGACGGGTTCAAAATGGCGGCTGATGTGGGACGGGTTCAAAATGGCGGCTGATGTGGGACGGGTTCAAAATGGCGGTTGATGTGGGACGGGTTCAAAATGGCGGCTGATGTGGGACGGGTTCAAAATGGCGGCTGATGTGGGACGGGTTCAAAATGGCGGCTGATGTGGGTGTGGGTGTGGGTTCAAAATGGCGGCTGATGTGGGTGTGGGTGTGGGTTCAAAATGGCGGCTGATGTGGGACGGGTTCAAAATGGCGGCTGATGTGGGACGGGTTCAAAATGGCGGTTGATGTGGGACGGGTTCAAAATGGCGGCTGATGTGGGACGGGTTCAAAATGGCGGCTGATGTGGGACGGGTTCAAAATGGCGGTTGATGTGGGACGGGTTCAAAATGGCGGCTGATGTGGGACGTTTCAAGGTAGCTCCGCCATGTTTTCCCTCATAGTCCACGCCATGTTTCCCGAACATCTGCCGTAAATTGTTGGAAATATTCGGGAACCCTCGTGATCATGCTGGTCGCTGTTAGCCGGTGGTATTGCGGAAGGCTACCGAAATACCAGAATCTCGCGTCAGGCGAGCTGTATATGCCACGATGCATGAAGGAAGCAAATCATTTGATCGGAGAATGGAGGTTGTTATTTTTAGCCTAACTTGCAGTGTAATGTTGACAGACATTCCGATACCACACACATTCCGATAGTAGGCCTATCCGTTTTCACTCATTTGCTGGTCCTGGAATTTCGTTGAGATTGAAGGCATGTTATACTGCACGTTTTATATATCCAGCCTATACAACATTGCACCATTTCTTCAGTTCAGTCATTAGTTAAAAAATGTTCTACCTCAAAAAGAAATAAAAAATGGCTGGATTTTATGAGAGAAATTACTAAATTTAAACACAACAATGACCCTATTATATGTTATTACTGAAGAAATCGATAATAAAATCATCGTTGTGTTTTAAATTCAGTAACCTATAACCACTTGTTTATTTTGTTCGTGTGTGCTTTATTGTTCATTGATTATTATTATGTACTCTCTTCAGATGAGGTACCTTGAAGTTGAATGCCAAATAAATATATCCATGGAGAATGGCTCTCCAGTGATGCCTGATTTGATTGCATTCTTGTATCTTGCATTCTAACAAATCTCTGATCTTGACCTTTCTCACTTCAAATTTGTGTTTCTTATCCAGTTTCCTGTCTTATTTAGGACTACAAACATTTACTTCTCAACTGCTCTGACAGAGCATCATTCTCTACGCTAATTTAAGAAAAATCGCATAATGCCGAGAAAGGGGGGGGGGGGTCCCCGCTCTCTCGGACTCTCCACCCAACACTTCGTGCTGTACTGCTGGGCTGATCATTCTCCAGGGTAATAGAAACTGAGGGCGATAATAGTTGCTACGCTAATAACTCACCAGCGGTGACATCTGGAAAAGTTAATAGTTCCCACTGTCAATTAGAGACGCTATATAAATTCTCTCATGGTAGCACACAGGGCCCCTAAGTCATCTCTCGAGTACACACTTAAATTATCTCAAACCCTATTTCGTAGGTCCAGTGACGTTAGTCACACTGCCATGTACATATATTGTTATTGTTGTATAATACACAGCATAGAGAAAATTAAAGGAGAACAAGCGGCGGCACCAGGTTTAAATGAAGAAATAATTCTTTGTTTACTGCGGTAAAACACCTAGAATAGATCGCGCTGCAATAGGATGAGTCTTCGCGTTTGATCACTCAGGCCTGACATCAGTCATAATGATGTCAGGAGTACACGAGGCCTGAATTCTCGTGTATTACCGGACAAAAAAATGCTTTGGCCCGCCAATTAATCGAAGCAAGCTACACTTGCAAGTCGCGTGCCTGAAATCGACACGGGTTGGAGAGTCCACACTTCGCCATTAACGATCAAAATGATGCAAGCGTGACCCTTGGTTTTAGAATACATGTGAAAATCTCCCGTCACCCAATGATATGTCCAAAAAGGTTTAATGACATCAACACCTTTGAATAAATCTCCGCGGAAAAAACTGTTTCTCCAACTTTAATTGGCTCCATCATGTACGACAACAGGATGTACAAGAAGATACAGGCAGACGATCCTATTACCCTTTTGGGCGAGTTCAACTGGACACGCGAAGAAAATTATGACGTCATATAATCCATTTTTTTTGCAAGCCCTGGAACAAACCACTTGGCGTTTATTCAGCTATTCGCCTCGACTGTACATAATACCCATACAACGCCCGCGTGGCGAGAGGCTTACTGGGTTTTTGTTGTGCTGGAAACTATATATGCATGTAAGTACGTATCAAATATGTCAACTGGTATATGCATATGCATATATTTGACAAGCTGGAAATTGTATGCCTGCATATGAGTGAGTGAATAGAATTTAACGTATAATAGCATCTTCAGTAGTAGTATAAGAGCATTACAGACCACATTTTGCCGGGATCGATAACTCTGTTTGCACTTTTTTTGATTTTTGACAAATTTCGGGTTATCTCCCTTGATTCGAACATTTGCGTGTTTTCACAGAATAAATAAATAAATAAATAAATAAATAAATTAATTAAGTAATTAATTTTAATTAATCAATAAATAAATCAGTGACCTTTGTACATGTCTAGACTTGTTGGTGTGTGTTGATGCGGTTGATGTGGTGGTGGGTTCAAAATGGCGGCTGTGTGGGGTGGGTGGTTAAAATGGCGGCTGTGTGGGGTGGGGTGGTTAAAATGGCGGTTGTGTGGGGTGGGGTGGTCAAAATGGCGGCTGATGTGGGATGGGTTCAAAATGGCGGCTGATGTGGGATGGGTTCAAAATGGCGGCTGATGTGGGATGGGTTCAAAATGGCGGCTGATGTGGGATGGGTTCAAAATGGCGGCTGATGTGGGATGGGTTCAAAATGGCGGCTGATGTGGGATGGGTTCAAAATGGCGGCTGATGTGGGACGGGTTCAAAATGGCGGTTGATGTGGGACGGGTTCAAAATGGCGGCTGATGTGGGACGGGTTCAAAATGGCGGCTGATGTGGGACGGGTTCAAAATGGCGGCTGATGTGGGACGGGTTCAAAATGGCGGCTGATGTGGGACGGGTTCAAAATGGCGGCTGATGTGGGACGGGTTCAAAATGGCGGCTGATGTGGGACGGGTTCAAAATGGCGGCTGATGTGGGTGTGGGTGTGGGTTCAAAATGGCGGCTGATGTGGGTGTGGGTGTGGGTTCAAAATGGCGGCTGATGTGGGACGGGTTCAAAATGGCGGCTGATGTGGGACGGGTTCAAAATGGCGGTTGATGTGGGACGGGTTCAAAATGGCGGCTGATGTGGGACGGGTTCAAAATGGCGGCTGATGTGGGACGGGTTCAAAATGGCGGTTGATGTGGGACGGGTTCAAAATGGCGGCTGATGTGGGACGGGTTCAAAATGGCGGCCTGTGTGTTCAAAATGGCGGCCTGAGCCCACAGTCATCCCAGCAAGTGAAGCTTCAAAAGTACCGTGTTCGCCTCATTGATGAGATGCTGCTGACCAGTATCACTCAGTAACACCAATCGGGATTGCATGGACGTCCACTGCCGGTTTTGGACCATTTATCAATGCAAATTTCACGTATTTTCTCAAACAGCTCATGACATATAACGCTCCAATAATTCTCCACATATGCAGTCAGTCCTCCGGGATATTTTTCCAGCAACTTGACAAGGAGCACGGAATGGGACACCGTACATTTGTTCTACGTTACACATTCCCGCTACATCATGAAATATCCGTACACCATCACTATATATGCCTACGATCTTACTATTTATAGAGTTTGTCGCTCAAAATCACTCATTGACTTTATCAACAAGAATTACACCATGCCTCGCGCATGGCTCAGCTGAGATTACAGCGTAGTACTGCCAGCACCAACAACGAACTGGCAGACGACATGATCCAACAATTGACTAAACAGACAAGATCTCTCCTACCAGTACGTCTCAGTTTATCTCAAACTGTTCACAATACATTCTAGAATAATATGATGCACGAATTTAAGAGTTTTGTGTCACAAAATGGCGCATAGGATGGCAATTGACATCATTCCCCCGGATAATCGCAGCTTTCCAATCATAGCGCCATCTGAACCTTATTACGCAAGGGAGACAACTCGCACTAGGCCATGTTGTATTGGACCAAAACTATTGCCACTGTATTTTTGTGATTGTATGTTACATTTGTTATGTACCTGCTCATCTTGAGTGTTTGTACAATAAAATTCAATTTAGGCCAAGCCTCTTGTAGGTCCTTATTCCCACATGGTCATTTTGGGTGTTATGTGGGTGTATGTTTGGGATAGAGAGGGACCGCTATGGGTTCGAATGGGTCGTGGAAGGTGTCATGTTGTAGCTCTCGGGGGGAAAAAAATAAATGAATAAAAAAAATCAATAAATACAAAAAATCAAAAATCGGCGAGTAGTAGACAAAGGGAAAATTGGGAAGTACTGACCATGCCCCAGAATACTTCATATGCATATCACGGCCTTAAGGCCTATGCGGAGCTCTCGTCCAATCAGAAGATAGTATTTCAAATCCGTCACAGAGCTCTCAGCCAATCAGAAGGGAGTATTTTGACCCGGTGCATTATGGGCCATATCCAAGATGGCGGCACGTATGTTCAAGATGGCAGCACATCCGGTGTCGAAAACTGGCCATTTCTTCATGATATAGACCGGAGAGAGAAAACAACAACAACAAGGATAACACATGAGGGAACAACAACAACAACATGTTTTTTTTCCTTCTTCGGTCATGTTCATTCTGAACCGTTTATTCTAATCATCGTCGGACAGGCCCGGATATTCTTCGGGCAGCATGTCCTGAAACAGTTGTTTGCGCATTCTGATCGCATTTTCCAGGGCCTCTGTGGGTGGTAGCCCCATAGCCTCTTCCAAGTGACGCTTGGTCTTCATGATGGACCTGTGCGTGGGGTCGCCTTTCATTTCAAGCGGTAGTAAGGCATACTGTTCATAGATCACCATGGCTGTTTTCCTGATGCGGGAGCGCATTTGGGTGTACGTCTGTTGTAAATTATCCTCTCCGGCGTCCTCGATCGCTTCAGCGTGAGTATTGATAGCTGCTGTCACAATACGATCCCAGAAGGTAGGTTCTGCCTCACTTTCCTGGGATGTAGGCTGACTCTCTGAGGTCAAGCTCTCCATATCAGTAGATATACTGTCAGCAATCTTGGATTCGGTATCAGTCGATGCACTCTCATCAATCTCTGTATCAGTATCTGCCTCAACGGGCTCCTCGGCGTCTTCAATCCCATGTATATTTTTCTGGTGTCGCATCATATCGTAATGTCTGGTGAACGTGCGTTCACACTCAGAACAAGTATAGGCCATGTTGACGGTTGAACGTCGACTGTGCGTGTTTTGGGAATACGCTCGCTTTTATAGACAGTAACGGTCATCAACGCTTAGCTCAACGCTTCAACGCCCTGGCGAATTAGCTCAGAAGCTCTGATTTCATGGAATTGACATCAATTCATCGAAATGCAGTGACGCCCGTCAACGCCCGTCGTTACGCCTTAACGCTCGTCTCAACGCTTTAACACACTTTCTTAACGCTTTAACGACGTTTAATGATGCGTTCGAACAAATGTTTCTTTTGTACTATTGCTCTGACACACGCCGCTTTCCAGTTCATGCCCGAGGTTTTCAACATCGACGCTGTTCTTTCAATTTCCATATGGACTGGATCCTTATCCAACAATTTCATATGGGTCAGTAAGTCGACATACTGCTGACGTAAAACCCGTCGTAGTCTGGGTGCCAATTTGTTATGGGCTAAAATTGCAGCTTCCTCTTTCGAATACCCTTTGCGTTGAAACTTGTTTCCTGTGGCCTCCAAAATCTCGCCCATCTCGGCGTCCATACTTTCTTTGAACAAATCCTTCCATAGCCTCGAGTTCACATTATGTTCTTCAACCACGGGTTGGGCCTTCACGGTTGGGTGATATTCCGGGACTGGTGATATGAAGAAGGCCCGCTGTACGGGGGTGGGTTGCTGCTTCACCAAATGTGGACTCGGTGGATGGTGTAGGGGCTGTGGTGATCCCTCGCCGGGTAGCAGGTGGGTCGTCAGCCGGCGATCTTCGGGGGGTATGGGCTTTTAAATCTACGAACAGGTAGCCGCATGGACGACTTGTCGCTTCTTGAAACGCCTGCATGAAATGGTCGATGTTCTGAGGATAAATTCGACTACCAAACACACGAATTTGTGCTCTGTCGATGGGGTTGGAGAACAACACAAAGTATTGGCAGTTCAAGGCAATATCTCTGGACGCCTTCCCTTGAGAAAAGAGATTCTGGGTCAAATAGATGACGGACAGATTGCGATGATGGGACCCTTTGGTGAATAGGTCGGCGATTTTCGAATTGTCCTTGGGCGCACTCATCAGATCATCGAACACTACCACGTTGGTCTGCTCGGGGTCAAAGTAATACGGTTCGTCTATGTCGTGAGGAATCCCTGGGACGAAACTCACATTCTGTAATCGCGTAGTTTCGTAGGCGGGCTGCCATTGGCTATAACACCAAACAGCACGTGTCGGAGCTGGGGTTGCCACACCTTCCTCTAAGAACTTCATTACCCAGGACGTCTTTCCACATGCCGTAGGGCCGCTCACCGTCATCGTGTAGGGATGCTCTACTACACTTGCTGGACCTATAGCGGGACTCGGTGGTGTCTCTTGGTTGTGTTTGCCTTGAATGTGCCTGATCATACTATCGCGACGAGAGAAGGTTCTCTGACAGAACGTACACGTACACGACATGTTGATCTGTCGACCAGTACATAAGCACTGATGAGGGACACATGTTCATTCTTATATGTACAGACACCACCACCACACACTACCACACACACACACACACACACACCACCACGACCACCACCACCACCACCGCCACCACCGGGCGTTGACGGGCGTCAACGCCCGGTGGTGGTGGTGGTGGGAACTCCCGTGTGGCAGACCTCTTGGATCGGAGCTCTTGGAGCTCAAAACCTGTGGAGCTCAGATCTCGGAAGTGACATTTGCATACCTCTGTGAGGTCACTTCCGCTTCCGTTCACATGACCGGAACTGACCTTTGACCCCGGCGCGCAAAGGCTTCCACCGCGGTGGAAACCTTTACACCGCGCGCGCCGGGGTCAAAGGTC
>JAVTVY010041464.1:0-19539 GCA_036873755.1 Hanleya hanleyi | reverse complement strand
CATTATGGGACATATCCAAGATGGCGGTTCCAAAATGGCGGATCCAACATGGCGGCTCCAAAATGGCGGCGTATGAGAGCTTCTGGACATGGACCTGATAGAAGTCTGGAATGGTGGAACATTCGTAAACATTCAGGCACTTTTACATCCGGGGACTTTTACATCCGAAGAGACACGGAAGTGCCCGAACATGATATCAGCTAGCGTGCTATAAAAGGGAAGCGGTCTGGCCGTTTCATCAGACACTCTGTCAACCACCAAGATGTTCACTTGTACTACGTGCTCGAAATCATTCACTCGTCTGCACGACTTGCGCCGCCATGAGGCTACCAAGCACGAAGGAACCGCCCGGTATAACTGTACGATATGTACACTGTCGTTTCAGCGCCCGGATCATTTACAGCGCCACACACGTGCACGCCATGAAGTACCCAAGCGTCCATGCGAAGAATGTGGTCGGCTTTTCAAACTGACCAGTCAGTTGCTGCGACACCAACGCACACGACACCCTGTTCCGCAGCCACGTTTGCAGATAGAAGAGCCCGTAGGCATCAATATCGAAACAGGGGGAACTCCCACCCATCGCACGAGGGCCGATGATGATGATGTCGCCCTAATTCAACAGTCAAATTCCGACGACAAGACCTTGGGCCAGATTTTGTACGACGTGGAGGGCAAAGTACACTTCGTGGACGAAGCCATAAATGTTCCCAGCGATCTGTTACACGAAGACCATCCAGTGAGTGACATTTATCGGCGCCATGGGCCCATGATCCGGCACTGTTTCTACCGTCATCGCCCTATTCAAGATATCTACAATTTCCGACTGACCGACCTCGCCCGTCTACGTGGCTACGTAGAAGCCATCTTCAAAGATCAAACTACAGCCTTCAAATTGAATCTGGTGTTTGGTTATGTGCTGCAGCATAAAGAGACAGTCCAAGTCCGATATTTTACCCGAGCAGTAACATCCGGGTATTTGACCAACCGTTTACCATCATTAACCGAGTGTCGCTAGAGACGATGCTGGAGAAACTGGACACCGTGGATCCCTTGGAATGGGCCCAACAACAACGCCCCAACACCAAGTGGACAGTGGAGAGGGTCACCAATGTTACGTTCTTCGTTACCAAGCTGACCGACCACTCCCATCGGCTGAATGCGTCACTCATGCACTGATGAATACCATAACATGCCGTACATACTCTATATGTCTACATGTTGATCGTTGACGGTACGGAGGTGACCGAAGAGACACGGATGTTACCGAAGATGTCAAGGCTCGGCCCTCGACTTGGGGATAGTTGAACTGAGTGTGCTAAAAATAGATCACCAGCTAGCGTGCTATAAAAGGGAAGCGGCCTGGACGTTTCATCAGACACTCTGTCAACCACCAAGACGTTCACTTGCACAACTTGCCAGAAGCTGTTTACTCGTCTAGATAAGTTACGACGCCACGAGGCCTCCATCCACAACGATGCCCGGTATACTTGTATAATCTGCGCACGGTCATTCAATCGGAAGGATCATTTACTGCGTCATGAGAGGGTACTCCACGCGGATGCGACGGTACTATGTAATGATTGTGGTCGACTCTTCAAACGACCCAGTCGGTTTAGACAGCACCAACGTTTTGATGCATGCCCCGTCTCTACGGTTTGGGCGACAACTTTCCACTAAAGAGGGGCCGCGGAAGGTCAGACCCAGTGAAGATGAACCCGGAGAGACGAACGCCACTGGTGATGCGATGACGAAGAGCCTGCCTATACCCACGGTCCAGGAGGGCCTGGATATCCAGCCGGACCCCACCGTTACGGTTTCGAGTCATACGCCTGACAACATCGAACATTTTCTGGACGAGCCCATAAATGTTTCTAGCGATCTCTTACAGGGCGCCCATCCAGTGAGTGACATCTATCGGCGCCATTGGTCCATGATACGGCACTGTTTCCACCGTCATCGCCCTATTCAAGATATCTACAATTTCCGACTGACCGACTTCGCCCGTCTACGTAGCTACGTAGAAGCCATCTTCAAAGATCAAACTACGGCCTTCAATTTGAATCTGGCGTTTGGTTATGTGCTGCAGCATAAAGAGACAGTCCAAGTCCGATACTTTTACCCGAGCAGTAACATCCAGGTATTTGACCAACCGTTTACCATCATTAACCGAGTGTCGCTAGAGACGATGCTGGAGAAACTGAACACCGTGGATCCCTTGGAATGGGCCCGGTTGCAACGCCCCAACACCAAGTGGACAGTGGACAGTGTGACCAATGTTACGTTCTTCGTGACCAAGCTGACCGACCAACCCATCGGGTGAATGTATTCACCCAGGCACTGATAGATACTCAGAATGCACAAGCAACTATCTGAGGATATGTTACTTCAACGGTATCCTGGGCTGCCCGATGATGATTAGAATAAACGGTTCAAAGCGAACATGGCCGAAGATGGAACTTTCTGAAATGAAGACTTCTGATTGGACAAGAATACATCTAACGGACAGGAACGAATATGACAGATGCAAATGGTGGCCTCTGATTGGACAAGTCTTCTTGAATTGTAACACCAAGTGGATAGTGGAGATAATGACCAATGTTGCGTTCTTCGTGGTTAAACTGACCACCACCTCCATCGGATGAAAGTATTCACCCATGCACTGATAGATACTCAGAATGCGCAAACAACTATCTGAGGATATGTTGCCTCAACGGTATCCTGGCCTGCCCGACGATGATTAGAATAAACGGTTCAGATGGCACTTTCTGAAATGGAGACTTCTGATTGGACAAGAATACATCTAACGGACAGGAACGAATATGAAACATGCAAATGGGGGCCTCTGATTGGATAAGAATCTTCTTGAATTGTAAATATACCCAACGCGGCTCCCCCAGCGTGGGTATGATGTAACATTGGGGAAAATAAACTATATGAAAAAAACTGCTTGTTGTTGTTGTTCTCTCATGTGTCATCCTTGTTGTTGTTGCTGTTGTTGTTCTCTCTCTGGTCTATATCATGGCGTTATGTTAGAGTGTTAAGGTGTAACGACGGGCGTTGACAGGCATCACCGCATTTCGAAGAATTAGTGACAATTCCATGGAATATCAGAGCTTCTGAGCTATTTCACCAGGGCGTTGAAGCATTAAGAATGGTGTTGGTGGGCGTTGCTACAAGATGACACCTCACACGGTCCATTTGGACCGCGGATGATCCATCTCTACACCAAATAACATCCTTCACTGCTAAAAAAAAGGCCCACTTTCGCTACAACTTGTACTAATGACGTCACCAATGACGTCACAGATGCTATAAATATCCCTGAAATCAGGGTCTATACTCCGAGAGCTACAACATGATACCCCACACGACGCATTCGCAACGCGGATGGTCCATCTCTACACCAAATACCTTCCTGCACTACCCCAAAAGGCTCACTTTCGCTAATACTCCTACTGATGACGTCATCGATGACGTCACAGATGCTTCGGACATGCCTCAATTCGGAATGTACACCCGAGAGCTACAAAATGACACCTCACACGACGCATTCGGACTAAGGATGGTGCATCTCTACACCAAACTCACCCTCACGCACCCACAAAATGTCCACTTTCGCTACTACTCGTACCGATGACGTCATCAATGACGTCACAGATGACGCGGACACCCTTCAAATCGGAATGTACACCCCGAGAACTACAAGATGACACCTTCCAGGACGCATTCGAACCGTGAATAGCCCATCTCGACCCCAAATGCCTTCATGTACTGCCAGAAAATGTCCACTTTCGCTACTACTCGTACCGATGACGTCACCGATGACGTCACAGATGACGCGAACATCCCGCAAATCGGAATGTACACCCCGAGAACTACAAGATGACACCTTCGAGGACGCATTCGAATCGTGAATAGCCCATCTCGACCCCAAATACCTTCATGTACTGCCCGAAAATGGCCACTTTCGCTACTACTCGTACCGATGACGTCACCGATGACGTCACAGATGATGCGAACATCCCTCAAATCGGAGTGTACACCCCGAGAACTACAAGATGACACCTTTCAGGACGCATTCGAACCGTGATTAGCCCATCTCGACCCCAAATAGCTTCCTTCGCTGCCCCAAAATGGCCACTTTACTTACTACAACCAACTGCGCATGCGCAGATTAACGCGACATGCATTCAAAAACACACCATTCTGACTCTACCCCACACAAGCTTCACTTTGACACCTCACACGACCCATTCGAACCGTGATTAGCTCATCTCTAACCCAAACACACCCCTACATAGCACCCAAAATGCCTGTTTTTCTATACTACGGCCAGACTGCGCATGCGCAGACTATTGAACACGGACGAACCATTAGTGCAGTCAAGTGCTCCTCCACGAGAGCTTCAAAATAAGACCTCACTCGACCCCATTGGACCATGAGTGGCCCACCTGTCCACCCCGTATGGGCCTATACACCCATAGCCATGCAGTATAGGCCTATGGGCCTACCCAGGCCTCGGTGACTTTTTTCAAAAATTTCACCGATTCGCTCCGCAACACTTCCTATCGTGTTCTAAATGACGAGACGAGTAAAACGAGACCCCACAACCCTACTGCAAATGTATAGAAGTGGGTTTCCCAGTAGGATAAACATTGAACCTATACCCCAGTATGGGTCTATATGGGGCTCGGTGACTTTTTTCAAAAATTTCCCCGATTCGCACGGGGACACTTCCTATCATGTTCTAAATGACGAGACGAGTAAAACGAGACCCCACACCCCTACCGCAAATGTATAGAAGTACGTTTCCCAGGGGGACAAACATCGATCCTATACCCTCAGTATGGGACTATATAAGGCTATATCGTACTTTTTCAAAAATTTCACCGATTCGCACGGGGACACTTCCTATCATGTTCTAAATGACGAGACGAGTAAAACGAGACCCCACAACCCTATCGCAAATGTATAGAAGTACGTTTCCCAGGGGGACAAACATTGATCCTATACCCTCAGTATGGGACTATATGGGGTTCGGTGACTTTTTTCCAAAATTTCACCGATTCGCACGGGGACACTTCCTATCATGTTCTAAATGACGAGACGAGTAAAACGAGACCTCACAACCCTACCGCAAATGTATAGAAGTACGTTTCCCAGGGGGACAAACATCGGTCCTATACCCTCAGTATGGGACTATATGAGGCTATATCGTACTTTTTCAAAAAATTCACCGATTCGCACGGGGACACTTCCTATCATGTTCTAAATGACGAGACGAGTAAAACGCGACCCCACAACCCTACCGCAAATGCATAGAAGTACGTTTCCCAGGGGACAAACATCGATCCTATACCCTCAGTATGGGACTATATGAGGCTATGTCGTACTTTTTCAAAAATTTCACCGATTCGCACGGGGACACTTCCTATCATGTTCTAAATGACGAGACGAGTAAAACGAGACCCCACAACCCTACCGCAAATGTATAGAAGTACGTTTCGCAGGGGGACAAACATTGATCCTATACCCTCAGTATGGGACTATATGGGGCTCGGTGACTTTTTTCAAAAATTTCACCGATTCGCACGGGGACACTTCCTATCATGTTCTAAATGACGAGACGAGTAAAACGAGACCCCACAACCCTACCGCAAATGTATAGAAGTACGTTTCCCAGGGGGACAAACATTGATCCTATACCCTCAGTATGGGACTATATGGGGTTCGGTGACTTTTTTCAAAAGTTCCACCGATTCGCACGGAGACACTTCCTATCATGTTCTAAATGACGAGACGAGTAAAACGAGACCTCACAACCCTACCGCAAATGTATAGAAGTACGTTTCCCAGGATGGTCCTATACCTCCCATACCCCATATAGGCATTTTCTCGTAATTTAGGATAAAGTCCGTATTCCGTATTTTTTCAGGAAAATTTTTACATACACCCACCCTGGAACTAGGGAAAGATAACTCTGTTGATAGACAAGCCCCGTTAAGCCCGGCGACCTATATACCCCTCATACCCCATATAGGCATTTTCCCAGGTTTTTCGATTTTTTTTTTTCAGGAAAAATTTTACATGCACCCACCCAGCCATCAAATACCCCTTCACCTAGGCTTCACGTTGATACCTCACTCGACCCCATTCGACCATTAGGGGCTCCCCTAGATGCCAAAACGTCTATTTTCATACCCTTGGGCCACCGCGCATGCGCAGAATGACCCTAATTCAACCCCACACCCAGTCCATCAGATGCCCCTTCATGAATGCTTCACTTTGATACCTCACTCGATCCCATTGGACCATTAGGGGCTCCCCTAGCTCCAAAAAGGCTATTTTCATGCCCTTGGGCCACCGCGCATGCGCAGAAGGCCAATATGTCAACCCCACACCCAGTCCATCAGATGCCCCTTCACGAATGCTTCACTTTGATACCTCACTCGACCCCATTGGACCATTAGGGGTCCCCTAGCTCCAAAACGTCTATTTCCATACCCTTGGGTCACCGCGCATGCGCAGAATGCCGATATTTCAACCCCACGCCCAGTCCATCAGATGCCCCTTCACGAATGCTTCACTTTGATACCTCCTACGACTCCATTGGCCCATTAGGGACTCCCTAGCTCCAAAACCGCTATTTCCATACCCTTGGGCCACCGCGCATGCGCAGAATGCCGATATTTCAACCCCACACCCAGCCCATCAGATGCCCCTTCACGAATGCTTCACATCGATACCTCACTCGACCCCATTGGTCCATTAGGGGCTTCCCTAGCTCCAAAACGTCTATTTCCATACCCTTGGGCCTCCGCGCATGCGCAGAATGCCGATAGTTCAACCCCGCGCCCAGCCCATCAGATGACCCTTCATGAATGCTTCACTTTGATACCTCACTCGACCCCATCGGTCAACTAGGGGCTCCCATAGCTCCAAAAAGGCTATTTTCATACCCTTCGGCCGCCGCGCATGCGCAGAAGGCCGATATGTCAACCCCACACCCAACCCATTAGATGCCCCTTCACCTAAGCTTCACTTTGATACCTCACTCGACCCCATCGGACCATTTTATCTAGGGACTACTTTTTCTCCCCGGAAGCTTTTTCCCGAGACCGAATCACCGCCAAAACCGCGGCCAAACCGCATCACCGCGGATGAATACATCCTGAATACATCTCCTGCAGCTATTGGAACTCTCCTGGATTGGAGGTAGCTTTTGGTCCTTCTGCCGGAACTATATTGCATTTGACCTCCTCCCGGTTCCTCCCTAATATGCGCAAATTCCCCCCCAATACCCCCAATGTCCGAGTTGTCTCCCTTGCATCCATAGTGTAGAGATGGCGCCACACCCTCAATTGTGACGTCATTTTTACATCCGGGGGGAATTTAACTCAATTTAGCCTTTACATACTACTTGGGTGTGTGTGGATTTATGCTGCTATCCAAATTATATTCTTCATTCTCAACAGACAGTCATGCCTTCGTGATAGCGATATCACGACTCTCACGTAAGTGGGAGCTATGTCACTATCTTCGCAGTGATGCGGTCATGTCTGGCGGTGATGCGGTCACTTCCCGGGAGAAGACTCCGCGGATAGAAAGTAGTCCATGTCGAGGGTCATACGCGGGTGGTCCCTCCGCCTGAATCTCCGGGGATGGCCGGCCATCTCTGGGAATGTCCAAAGGCAGGAGCATGATAAACGGCGCTTGTGACCCGTGATGTCACGGCTAAATACGCGATGGGTGGTCGATCCGTTTAGCCACCATAAAACTTGGCCCCATGAATACATTGAGAGTTAGTCAACTTTTATAATATGGCTATGCAGTATTACAGTGAAGCCTGTATCATGAGTGTTTCGTCATCAATTCCGGTGATCTATAAAAAGAACTGACGTAGTGATCTATAAATAGAATAGGGCTTTTCCGCGGGAATTCCCCGTACAATGTCCTGGCGGAGTATGACGTCATCGGGGTCCAGCAAGTCTCAACATGTTGTTTTTCGTGGTGTGAATGCATTGATACATACATGACACGTCAGTATTATATAATAGCATGGTACAATCTCTCGCAAAATGTAAAAACATCCGTGCAGGTACGTTTCGTAACATCGGCAAAAACAAAAATGGCGTCCTGAGACGAATAACCAGGATTAGGACGACGTTTCTATCGTAGCACCATCTGCACATTGGGAGGGGCAGATAACTTTTACTGATACCTGTTAGAGGGCAGATCTATATACGTCTGTGGTGTAGTCCCAATCAGGATCCCTCTCAAGGACATATGCGGTATGGAGTGTGGCACGTTATTTTTTCTGTCTCACACTGTAGAAGACGATGGTAGGGGTTTCGTGGCCATTGGGCGACTTTCGCTGAAAAGTCCTGACTGGGCATGCGTGGCCACAGGCAGATCTGGTGGTGAATGGCTTGGGTTTGTGGTGGACTACTATCGATCAGAATGGGTCGTGTGAGGTGTCATAGTGAAGCACTCGTTGGGGAGCATCCAACTGGATGGGTGGATCGGGGAAAAGAGCATTGCAATGAAGGTTTTGGGGTTGAGGTTGACCAATATTGGTCCGAATGGATCGTATATGGTATCAGTTTGAAGCACTCGTGAAGCATCGTTCGATTGGCTGGTGTGTCGTGAAAGTAAGGCTATGGCGCGCATGCGCAGGCTGGGAATTGTGGGAAAAAGACACTTCGGTGAACGTTTTGGGGTCGGGGTGGGTTAATACTGAGCGTACTGGGTCGGGGAGGGTATCCATGTAAAGCGCTTCTCGAGGCCGGTGCATGTAAAACTAAGATTTGTCTTTTGAAAATATAAAATCCGGAAACATGGACTTTACCCTTAAAATATGGGAAATCCTTATCAGCCAGGTCTAGATGGGCTAATATCGGTTCCCGCGACCTGGGGTAGTGAGAGCATGTAAACATTTTCATAGAAAAAATTACCTCGGCGTTAAGGCGTGAAGATAGGGCGTTACGGCGTAACGACGGGCGTTGACGGGCGTCACTCATAATTCAGCCGTCGTCCATTAGAGAATATCCGCGTCCATAATCCAAGACCCACCCGAGCTTCTGGGCTATTTCACTAGGGCGTTGAAGCGTTAAGCTAGGCGTTGGCGGTGTTCGTTAAGGCGTTAAGATAGGCGTTAAGGCGTTGCGAGGGGATTTCCCTTCTCTCCCGGCATGTATTTCTATGCATGTAAACTTGAAGTGCCTGGGGCATAGTCAGTCTCTACGAAACTCCCGTTTCTCTACTACTCCTCAGTGCGTATACGCGTATCATCTTTAGTCTGGCTATACCCGATAAGAGCTTCAATAAGATACCACCCACGCCCAATTTGGACCATCTCTACCCCAAATCGTCCTTTCAAATGCACTCCTCCACCACACATCACCACACTCACTCACTCACTTATTCACTCACACGCACAGGTAACTCTACCAGGTAGCAAGATCGAACAAGGCCCTCGCCTAATCAAACGTGCACATGCGCTAGGAGTAAAGTCCCTTTTCCGCTTTTCTGTGAGAAATTTTACATGCACCCACTATCCCACCCTGCACCTCTCGGCAGGCCACGATCCGCTGAGAACCGATATTACCCGATCTAGACCTGGTTGATAGGGGTTTTCCATATTTTAGAGATAAAGTCCGTGTTTCGGTTGTCTATGTTACATGCATCCATTCATTACTTGATCGGCCTCGAGGAACGCTTTACATGGATACCCTCCCCGACCCAGTACGCCCACTACTGGCCCACCTCGACCCTAAACGTCCACCGAAGTGTCCTTTTCCCACAATTCCCTCCCTGTGCATGCACGCCATAGGCATACTTTCACTCACACCAGCCGAGTCGGACGCTGCTCCACGAGTGCTTCAAACTGATATCCCATTCGATCCATTCGGATCAATATTGGTCCACCTCAACCCCAAAACGTCCATTCCAATGCCCTTTCCCACAATTCCCTGTCTGCGCATGCGCAGGTAGACGACATTTCCACGACCCACCCATCCAGTCGGATGCTCCTCAACGAGTGATTCACAATGACACTTCACACGACCCGTTCGGACCAATAGTGGTTCACCACGAACTCAAAATGTCCACCCCCGATCCGCCTGTGACCACGCATGCGCAGTCAGAACTTTTCGGCGAAAGTTACCCAATGTCCACGTGACCCCTACCATCGTCTTCTACAGCGTGTGACAGAAAAAATAAGGCGCAACACTCCATACCGCAAATGTTCATGAGTGGGTTCTCGATTGGGACTATACCACAGACGTATATAGATCTGCCCTCTAAGTAGGTATCAGTAAGGGTAATCTGTCCCTCCCAATAGGCAGATGGTGCTACGATCGAAACGCCGTCCTCATCCTGGTTATTTGCCCCAGGACGCCAGGATGCCGATGTTACGAAAACGTACCTGCACGGATGTTTTTATCTTTTACATAATGCTAACGTGTCGTGTATGTATCAATGCATTCACATCACGGAAGGCAACATATTGACACTTGCTGGTCCCCGATGACGTCATGCTCCACCGGGACATTGTACGGGGAATCCCCGTTGAAAAACATGTTCTATTTATAGATCATTACGTCAGTTCAACTTATAAATCACCCGAATTGATGACGAAACAGTCATGATACAGCCTTCAAGGTAATACTACATAGCCATACTATAAAGGATAACTAACTCCATGCTGCCACGTTTTTTCGTGGTTAAATGGATCGACCATGATCCTATTGTGTATTCAGCACGGAAGTGACCGCATGACCCCCAGACATGACCGCATCACCGCGAATGAATATATCCTCGGGGTCACGTGACCGGAAGTGACCTCTTGCCGGCACTATATTGACCTTGACCTCTGTGACGTCATCGCCATGTCATACCACGATATGCAAATTTTGAGGTCAATATGTATTTATTTCACCTTACACTTCTACTGACAATGTGCGAATGAGCAGCTTGCGTGTCCGCACAGTCGCCGAACTGTCAACAAATGAGACCAGTGACGTAATTGGATCGGCCAGTGGGGTTTATACTTGGTGTAAGAACGCACAAGACAAAGCCTACAATAGCCTGTCTGAGCTCAACAATGCGTCTAGACGTGACCCTTTTCAGCTGCACAAAAGCCTCAACAAAAGCTTCAACAATGCGTTCTTACACCAAGTATCGACCGCCAGTGGCGACTCCAATAGGCGGGGCTTAAGTACGGGGTCAGTGTTACAAAGCGAGATATGAGTTTGTGTTTGTGAATAGCGAAGTTTCTACCCTTGTGGTATAACAGACGTCTGCGTATTCCTTCTCCAATCCCCACCACCCCACTCCACCTCTATATATTGACCACATGTATACCCCCCCCAGAATTTCCATATTTACTAACTTTTTTGTAGCAACTTTCTGTAAGATATATACATGTCCCTGTGACGTGGTCTAGTGTTATAAACCTATTGAATTCATAGGGCGAGAATGCATGATCGCTATCGTCTTTCATATTTTTCTGATATATATATATTGGTACTATAATTTGCATTTCGTTTGCAGGACAGCTGAAGATTTACAACGTAACACACGATATCAATCCGTTCAGACGTGACATACCATGTGCTCTCCAAGTTGGACTCCTCAGTTACGCACAAATCTTCATCGCCATCAAACTGGCGGCCATCGCGGTGGGACTAAGTTTAGGCATCGCTTACATTCTTTCACAAAACGAAGGACGTATATGCTGGAGAAAGTATTCCTTGGAAAAGTGAAAAGTGCCGCGATCATTCTGTTACCGGAAGTATGGGCGAAGGATAAAGGACCAATTAAGTGTAATCGAGTCAAGTAAATATGAGGACTATAACTCAATTGATTAGAAATATTCCATCGCGGAACAGTATGCTCCAGATACCCATTGAGGAGAACGGATTGTTGGTACCAGAAGAGATTTAGTTAACTGAATAGATATTAAATTTATAGAACAGTCGACATATATGCTCGATTTTGTATGCGTTATGTTATATCCTGATAGAACATAATTATAGTTTGATTGTATCAGTCAATCGTTTGTTTTATCAGTTATATGTTTTTCTACCGCATAAAATTGGAACCGTTTCCAAATAATATTGGAGATTAAATCGCGACTGATTACTGATCAGCGATACGGATTTGATATTTTTGGAACATCATGATGTCTTGTCGGCATCATTGAAAACTGTTGACCGCTTCTCTCTTGCAGGAAACAAGCTTATGTTTATGTATACTATGATTGTCTTTTTGAATTTGGTGCTAATACTGTTATATGGAATATGGAAAAGGTCTTTGGATTATGGACGCGGATATTCTCTAATGGACGACGGCTGGATTATGAATGACGGACTAGACGCTTGTAATTTTATCAATTTTTCTTGTATGGCTATCTCTCGTTGCTAATTTTGTTCTTTTGTTTTCCATCGAGAAAAATTCTACGAATGAATACTGATATCACGATTCAACCTGGTGCTTAAATTTGAATATATGAACAACTTTTGACGGAAGGAAGGGTTGCAATGTTGAACAACCCGTTACAAAATATACAATCTCGGAAATGAAAACATCTCGGAGTTGAAAACAAACATTGTAGTTGAACAATTCTTCGACTTGAGATTTTTGAGTTGAAGTAGTTGAACAATTCTACGACTTGAGATCTTTGAGTTGAAGTCTTGCGTATACAGAGTAAGAGTCTTAAGTTGCAATTCTGTTTGAAATCTTGGAATAGAAATCTTGAAGTTGAGATCTTTCAGTTTTTTCATTAACACGTGTTGAAATAAAAACATAAAACTAGTAGTAAAAGTGTATATAAACGCCTATTGACATTTAACCTTTGAAAGCAACATCCGGGTCCTTGGAGGTCACGTGACCGGAAGCGACCTTTGACCCATGCGCACCATTTATTCGGTATTGTGCGCATGCGCAGGGGGCGAAGGTCACTTCAGATCGCGTGACCGGAAACCGGAAGTGACGTCACAGAGGTCATATGCAAATTTCCAACGTCAATACGACTGTATTTACGCTTTATATACTACTGTGGTCATTTCCGCACCATCAATCCTCAACAATTTGATGCTTCCACGTGTTGATTTCATTCTTGATTCGCAACAAGCTGTTCATTTGTCTAGCTGTCCAGACCCCTCCAGTTCAACATTTTCCAAGAAGTCCAGTTATTTTATGCATTATATTCGATCAATCTTGCTTTTATTCTAATAAACACTAAAATATCACATTGATTTTCTGATCTCCCATTAGAACTCATACATGTAGGCGGAAAGGCAGGGGATATGTCACCTTGTCCTACATATATCCGACATATGACACATTTCTCCACTTTCATAAACTCAATCACAGTGCACAGTCTCAGATAGGGGCATACTCACTACAGAGGTTACTTCTATATTTTTTCTTGGTTTAGCAACTTATTTTTTCATGGAAAATAGCAAAGTGAAGGAAAATATTTTCCAAATATTCATAAACAAGATTTGCTCCGCCGATCCTTGCCATGTTTAGACCAGCTACCGCTATAGTTTTAACTGTACACGATCAAAGAGCATTGAAGTTCCATTTGTTCCAATCTGATTAAAACTCAGATTTAATAACCGCTCCTCTATCGGACATGTCGCTAATTAAGATCTGAGACAGTCTGAATCTTAAATCTGTCGCGCATGTCAGACTGGCGACCAATCACATTCCAACTTCAACGGGCGCATAGGTGCCTATCCGAGCAAATAATAATGAACTTCGTCAGCCGCCTGGGTTGGATTTTTCTGCGCCTCGTTCACTACAGAAATAATCGGATAGGCACCTATTCGCCCGTTGAAGTTGGACTGTGATTGGTCGCCAGTCTGACATGCGCGACAGATTTAAGATACAGACTGTCCCAGATCTTAATTAGCGACATGTCCGATAGAGGAGCGGTTATTAAGTCTGAGTTTTAATCAGATTGCTTTGGTTCTTGAATGAAAATTACTGCCCTGAATGTCAAACGACAATATTATCACAAAACTGTAACCAGACATAAACAAGTATATACTACATGTATAATACATTCTTCAGGTATCACATTGGCCAGTCTGAAGTTTCACAAAAGCATTTAGACGTCCGACCCGACATCCTGTAGTTGACCGTAGTCCATATGAGATAACTGCGACAATATCAAACACCATGATTAATCTGTCAGAGATATATCATTTACTGATAAGACTGCGGCAAGAATTACACTTGATTATCAAAGTTTGAATTTCTTGTATTCATTGATAAAGGCCCATGGAAGTTAACTCTTCATCAAACTTGATCGACTGAATGTAGGCAGCGGGGCTGCTGAGAAGCATGGAAATCAACTGTCCCAAGTTCCCATCTCCCCTGTATAGGTTGATGTTAGGAAAGAAGAAGTTGAGAAGTTGCCCTATATTCATAGCAAATGCGAAATTCCTCACGAAGCGCGCGAATCTCTCGGGGAGCAAGTTATCGCTAGTCCATAGCATATGAGTTGGGTTCTCTTGGCGGAGATGGAGAAGTATCGTCTTAAGATGATAGGATGTTACCAGGATTGTTGTATCAGGAACTGGTTTTCCAAAGGTCATCGCGAGATAATACAGGCGAATGGCCTTAATTATCACCAACACCTTTTTGTGACAGAGCCCGCCATCATCAATATTTTTGAAGAGAAGCGTTTCCGCTCTGGCCATAGAGAAGCTCCACAGAAAGTCCATTTCTTGAACTGTAACCCCGGTCTTATGTTCATTCACATACTTGGCAACAAGCTCATATCCATTTTGTTTTATAGTGTCAATCGTTGCCCGGTTAGGCCACTCTTCAGAATATCCTGGCTGGAGCCAGGGCGCATTGGCAGACGAAGGCCACCCTCGGCATTTCACGGCAACGACCAAATCAGCTTTGTACTTGACGTTTGACTTGAAGGTGGATGTTATCGTCGTTGCTGCAGTGCCGTCTCCACCAACAGCGAGTTCCCCTCCCTTATCACTTTTCAGTGACGAGACCACTTGACGAACGTGTTTCTGGAAAATCTCAGTGAATTTACTCGGCTGTAAATATCCCCGGTCGCTGGCGTCGCTCCACAAGGCCGAGCTAGAATTTGTCAGTCTATATTTGGCCAGACCTGGCGATGATTCATACTCCTCAACAATACCGTCAATATTCAGACTGAAGAGGATGTCAAGCTCACACGTTACTTTGGTGGAGACGCCCGAAGCATTGCTTCCCATCTCGACTATCTCACCCCTAAAACGAGTATCTCTCTTTCCCACTCCTCGTAGGACGTCGTCGACAACCAGAGAGTGAAGCTTTGCCAACATGGGGTCAAATGTGGGGGCAGCAACTGTATTATAAAATGTATCCAGAACTTCCCTCGTTGTGGTTTTGCCGATTGAGATGTCGTGGAACATTTTGCTAACCCGATTCGCCTGGAATGCACATAAAAATGACAGGGTTAGAAAATAGTTTTTGTTAATCAGACAATACACTTCCGTGTAAATCTCTACTCAAGATGTGATACTTATATTTGAGACTTTTCGACCTATATACATACGTCTACATTGGATATACCAGATTCTAGTGATTAGTGAGTGAGTCCGTGGTGTATGGAAATTTCACGAGGATATGTGGATATGTATGTGGTGAAGAAAGCACGAGTAACTAGATTCTTGAAAAAGAATCGACGAGACGTGAAGCGCCGAGTTGCGGGTGTGTTTCTCCTACTCACGCGATCTTCTGTTGTAGTGTATGGCAAGCCGTTTCGGTATTAATCGGTTATTCCACATAACTTTTGGACATATGTCAAAAAGTTGTCAACATATGTATAAAACTTTTCAACATATGTCAAAAAGTGCGGATTTATTCCACATATGTGTAAAAGTTTTATACATATGTTGAAAACTTTTTGACATATTATGGAATTTGCGGTCTTCAAGACGACAAGGGCTTGTGCGCGTGATCTTAAGATGTTGTAACGCGAAGTCGTATCAGACTCAGGTGATGGTCTCCATAAAACCTGTACAATGATAGATTCCAAGGTCCGGCTTCTGAGATTTCTCGAAGACTTGATAGCTTCTTTAAATGACACAGGATACAACAAAACAGAAGTTCATGTCTGTTGAATATTAAGCCGATTTATTGTAAATTCATTCCACCTAACTTTTGGCATTTGGCAGGCAGACTAACACAACTTCGTTAACATCAGACCATTTTGTAAACAGTCATTTTCAGAACTGGAGATAGTAACATCTATCATTGGAGACATGATATTAGTCTATGTGAGACCTGCTGGTATTGGCCTGCCTGAATGTGCCGGTCATCCCTTTTTATACAGTCCTATAGATTACAGGGTCGAGTTAACTCTAAACTAAATTCTGATATCTTTGGTGCAGCTTAGACAAGCGGATCAGAGAAATGTCACATTACGTAACCATAGTCATCAAAACCAAGGATAATTCAGTAGACTTACATAAGCAGTTTCTATGTTATCCTGTATAAATTTGAAATTACATAATTGTTTCTCACAAATAGTTGTGTTCACAATAACTGACCTAAAGGGTCATGAAATAGAATTTTGGAAATAGTTTTGTCAAAACACATCACAATATCAAGGTTGCATGCACGCAGATTATATTAAATTGGTAAATGAAAAGTCGAACTTTATATATGGTGGCTAAGAAGTCTACTTTTGCGTGAAAATATGGTGGCTAAGAATCGATATTTCACATATCTTCCATCAATGAAAGATAAAGGACACGATCAAAGAGCGTTCATTTATCTCAAAGTAGAAACTCAAAATTCCTAAGGCAGCAAATCTAATAGCAAAACTTCAAAGAATAGTCCATTATAAATAGCTAAGGTCATTATCAGAAATATCGGTCAAATACCATACACAATTTATTCAATTACCGTAGTCCATGTCCTATAATGTCATATTTAGTATCCTTACTCAATGAAAATACTCTAGGTATGTGATACGCGTGCCAGTCACACGACAAGTGTGCACATGTCGAAACAATGTGTCCAAAACATAACACAATATCAAAACAATTGCTGGGAAATTCATCCATTAGCTTCAAATCCAAAATAGGTTATCAACACAAAATGTCAAAACTCCAACCTACATGCAAAATAATGTCAATCAGAACAAACAGAAGCAAATTATGTCGAAACAGATGTATCGTACTAGTTCAGTGCAAGAAAAATCATACCAAGTCAGTGCAAGAGAAATCATTATGAAAGCTAGAAACTTATGGTTGACTTGGACATAATATGTACTGCACTTAAGGAAGTTGCCAATACGTATTAATTGAAACCAATTTTTCATCCAACGTCTTAGACTTATATCTGAGGATATAAACGACAATAAAAAAAATTCAGGGTGATACAACAACAAAAAAACAAATAACCACACATATTCACAATATCCAGGCTCTCATAGCCTAACCGGGGATTGTGGAGGCTCGTCAACCAACATCAACCACCTTTCATAGCCTTTCAGCATTACATGCTGCAACCACTATAGTACGCCTACATGTACTCAGTGTATCAAGGACCTATCAACATATACGCGATAATCTTAGTTTCATTTAGCCAAAATTCGTTAAGTGTTTAGCTTACCAGTTACACTATTATGGAAACTAATCGCGATAAATGTCCTAATGAAACATCATTGTGGAATCACATCACAAGATTCTCGTACAAACTTCAAAGGCTAGATTTATCAATCTGCAAATCACTAAATTTATGAGTCACAAATGAGTTCATGCAATCTACGGTTTCACCATTGATTTTTCAACTACACTGGGCATGCAGCATTATCAATAATAAACGAACCGAAACGTGCATGATTTACGAAAGATGCCAAAGGTTCTCATAAGGCATTAACAACATGATCATTCAAGGGAGAGAGAGAGAAAATTAAGGTTAAACCTCGCGTTCAATACATGCTACCAACCTGTCTGAGGATTCAGTCCAGAATGTTCCAAGAAAGTTACAAGAATACAATGTCTTAGATTTCGTTAGGGCATGATCCATTTCTGTAAATTACACATTGTTCATCACACGCACTATTGTCAATCAGTGGGAACTTCACAACGTCAGGCAGAGAGTCCAGGCAGAAAATATATCACAACACAGTTATGTTTTCAATTACAACAGCCATTTACAAGGCTCTGTTAAAGGAATAGACAACATTTGGCAAACGTAAACTGCGACTGAAAGAACAATCCAAACTGTGCCCAAAAATATTTTTTTCCTATTTTTGAGGTTCTTTCTAACGAAGAAAAATACTCCCAAACATTGGGAAAATAACCAGATGTGTTGAATGAAGGGAGCCGCCATCTTTATGCCATCTTTATGGTTTAACCAATGAGCGGCCGAGTGATGTTCACGTGACAACTAGCTCATGACGTCAATGGGCCAGAGAGCAAACATGGCAGCAAGTGATTTTCAACTTTTTCCAAGTATCCGACGCCTTGCATTTCCTGGAGTTTTAACCTGACTGATGACAATGGCTGGCTGGGCGAAACCATGCTTTCATCTACGCTGCTTGGGGGCAGTGTCGAGGGATACAAGAAGTGTCAGGCGTGTTCGAGCCCATTGAAGACGATCTATCGTAGAAATCGGTCGAGGATGTACAATGTATATACCGTAGACGCCGGCCGGGTCGCGGATTTCGTTTAGTCGGCTCTGTTGTGAGATGTCCTGTTAGGAAACGATCAGACGAGCACATGTGCAAGTGCTGAAATTAGCTGACAAGGATTTATTCCATAAACTTTCTCAGGTAAATTTTCTCGCACGCTAGATATTTGGGTGGGTGTTTAACGGCCGTGTCATGCTGAACAGTTTCTTTCGGTAACAATTCAACGGTGAGAAAAATCTCCGGACAATCTTTTCCCGGAGAAATGAGCCTCCAGCTAAGGCAGATTTAGTTTCGTTTTCTGGCTGAGTGCCGGTCTTTGTTGAGGCTCGATTCTTTGAATTGGTAACACAGAAATCAGAATTATTCCCAATTTCGGTTACATTAAACAATCTCAGTGAGTTACTGCCGAATTATGTTGGCGCATGTTGGCGTATAGTGATCAGCTGAAAAGTATTAGCCTATAACGAAAGCATATTTTATCAGACAACTCGATGCTGTGTGTTTTTTTGACACTTAGACAGTCTAGACGACAGATCAACCCCGATTTCTCAACAAGGATAAGATCATTGTTATTGTACAAACATTAGCCAGTATTTACAGGGTACAGAATACAAGAATGTATCCACACCTGCTGGCCTATTGGGCTGCGATTATTCCAGTGCATGGCAAACTGTGTTTCCTCCCAGTTCACTGCAGTGTTCTGCGGCCCAGTGACGTCACTAAACTTGCCGTAATGGCGGCGCCCTTACAAGCCACAGAATTTATCATTGACGGCTTCTTATTCGGTTGGAAAAAATTGCAAAATTGAAATAAAAATCGTTTTGGACACTCCTGGAATTGTTCTTTCAGTTGCAATATACGCTTATCAAAGG
>JAVTVY010041463.1:0-17780 GCA_036873755.1 Hanleya hanleyi | reverse complement strand
CAACGAGACCAAAGGCTTCGGTGGTAGAAAGGTTGAACAGGACATTCAAAGGTCGCATGTATAAATATTTCACCTATAAGAATACAAGGCGGTACATCGATGTTCTCCCGAAACTTGTGAGTGGTTACAATCGAGCCTATCATCGGAGTATAGAGAGAGCCCCCATTACCGTGACCCAACGCAATGTAGCCCAAGTCCGGCGTGTCTTGTACCCCAGGCAATCGCAGCGAACGACGAAGGCGGTGTACAAGGTCGGGGACCCTGTACGGATCAGCAAAGTCAAAGGTCAATTTGAGAAAAGTTACTTGCCGAACTGGAGCGATGAGCACTTCCTGATTAAACGGCGCCTACCCCAACAGCAGCGAGTCTATGAACTGGAAGATCTTCAAGGGGAACCGTTGCTAGGGACGTTTTACGAGATGGAATTGCAGCCTGTCGTAAAAACAAAGCAAGACTACTACACGGTGGAGCAGATTTTGAAAACGGAACGTCGACGTGGCAAACTGTTTCATTTCGTCAAATGGCAAGGCTGGCCCAGTTCCTTCAATTCCTGGGTCGCTGCCAACCAGGTGAAACGACTATAAAGCCAGACACCACTACCGTCATCCTTCATTCCACGTTCGACCACGGTGCTATGGACAAGCAGCAGCTGCCTCTGAACACAGCGTCTCCCAAAACGCGCAAAGCGCAAGTGGGCTTTGTGGTGATAGTGCTAACCCTGCTGAGTGTGTTGTACGGAGGTGTGTTTTACGACGTAGCCTATGTCAGCACGCTACCAACTGAGAACACAAGCCACCAGTGAAACCGGTCTACAGATAGCACCAGTCAACCCCGTATCGAGCCCAGTCACCACCACACCCCGTGTACAAACCACGTCGAGCTCCACACCAAGCTCCACACTACACCAAGTACACCCACTACGTCTGAAAACCCACCGGATTTCATCCCTCACAGTGAACAGACAACGACGACCGACGTTGTACCCACCACCATCATCACTCGCAGTGAACAGACAACGACGACCGACGTTGTACCCACCACCACCACTCCAGTTCATTCGTACGAAATTTACAAGAGCGAGTTACCACGACAGCGGATACACCTCGAACCATGGACCCTCGGTGGCAGCATCCCTTCACTTGCGTCATCGCAGGACCGACGGGCTCCGCCAAAACGCACTTCGTCAGGAAGCTCCTTCAACACGCCGACAGCATGATCACCCCACCCATTGCCCGAGTCGTGTGGTGTTACGGAGAATGGCAGGAAGCGTATGCAGCAATGCCCCACATCACGTTCGTGGAAGGCCTACCTAACCTGGCCGATTTGGAACCCGACACCTTGGTGGTTCTGGATGATCTCATGGCGGAGACGGATGCGCGGGTCACCCAACTCTTTACCAAAGGCAGCCACCATCGACGGCTCAGCATTTTCTACATTGTGCAGAATCTGTTCAGTAAAAACAAAGAACATAGGAACATCAGCTTAAATGCCCACTACCTGGTGGTCTTCAAAAACCCGAGAGATACCACTCAACTGCTGCACCTGGCGAGACAGATGTATCCCGGCCGCACACCGTTTGCGTTGGAAGCCTTCAAAGATGCCACAACCCCTCAGCACGGGTATATGCTCTTCGACCTCAAGCAAGCCACCCCCGACCACCTTCGACTACGGACCGGCATCTTTCCCGGAGAGGCCCACCACGTGTACATGCAAAAATAATGTAAACACACCCACAGTGGCTCCCCCAGCTGGGTGTGTGTGTTTGATGATGGGGATAATAAAAAGAATGAATACCACAGCATGGTTGACTTTGTCTCTGTTCTCTGAGGTAGATAAAAAGGGCAGAGTTGTGGGTTCTGGCATTAGTTGTACATGATGTCTGCGCGAGTACGGAAGCACGCTCCCACGCTCCGTGTATTGAAGACGGCCCCACCCGAGTTGGTCCGAACCATTGTACGCGGTGCGGACCCTGACCTTGTACGCTGTCTGTGCGAGATCGGGTACAACCTGTTAAAAGGCAACGTTCCACTGACTCCGGCTCAGAAGACCAAGTTGGCCAAGCATAAGACAGGTCTCCGAACCCTAGTCCAGAAGCGGGTCCCTCAAACACAAAAGAAAAAGGTGTTACAGAAAGGCGGCTTTCTCGGGGCCATCTTAGCACCGTTGGCCGCTTCCGTGTTGGGTCCAGTATTGGGTGGACTCTTCGGCCGACAATGAACCACACGAAAAAAATGGTCCTCGTAGAACCACGGTTCCTTCAAAACCTCCAATCGCCCTACCCTGTCCCACCTACGGTGAAGACCATAAACACCCTCGATGGAGAGATACAACAGATCTTACAGAGACCGGGGTTAAGCGACAGTGAGAAAGTACAACGGTACAATGAGACGCTTCAACGGTACATGACGTTCATGGACCAATACAAAACCTTCTCTACCCCACCACCACCACCACCACCACGTGACACACCGCCGACCTCAGCACCGCTCCAACAGCCGCCATTACCAGGGGTAGCACCCACAGCCCCACAGTGGGTGGAAGACGAAGTGCTGAAGAGTGTACCTGCATCGTTCAAGAAACAAGCTGGCCTGGTATTACAACGGATGAAACAGAATCCTAACATGACTTGGAATGATAAAGGCGAACTCCTGGTACAGAATCAGGTGGTTCCCGGCACCCACATGACGGATTTAGTGAATGACCTGATGCGTCAACGCAGGTCGCACACGGATCCTCGAGGATGGGAGATCTTCGCTCAAGGCTTGAAAGACATGCATGTACCACAGGAATTGGTGGGGAACCCCCACCGCTGGGCCTTTATGCAGCGAACCCAGCAATCGCCGAGTGGCCCACTACCTTCTTGGGAATCCGAATGGGAACCGGAGCCACCCACCACAACAACGGGCACCTTCTTTTCAGACCTTTAAAAAACCATCCTTGATCAGAACACCCCACATCTCCAGAGCCGTGACACGTAGCAAGTCAACGCGACGAACACGACGCCGGCCACAACCGCCCAAGGCCTGGAACACCTATTAAAACCAACAGCAGCAGCAGGACAGCTCAGTCGCCATGTTTTACCTCACCCTACCCAGTAACAGTTTCCTGCCGTTGGTGACGCGTGGGGTGAAAGCAATCGGCAAACAAGCGGTACGCAGTGGACTGCAAGTCGCCGGTGATGTCTTGGGGTGTACGGCACCCAAAGAAGCCTTGAAACGGCGGGCCAAAGAAGCAGGAGGCGTCTTGGTGTTCAAAGCACAACGCACCGTAGGGAATAAAAGACCTGCACCACCGAGACCACGCATCAGTCGACGACCGACCTAGCGACGACGCACATCGAAGACCCAGGATATCTTTTCTTAAAACATGTCCTTGATCCACGCAGAGTCCTGTCCCTCCACCAACAGTGAATTTGATTTGTGGACCGTGCCGCCCACACAGACCAGTGCCGAACAAGGACTATGGGTGGAGCATCTCCTGCTCTCCAGCATCAACGAAACAGGGCCCATCGAGTTCACCATCAGTAATGCGGATACGACCTATGTGGATTTAGCCCATACATACTTGTATGTGAAAGCCAAGATCGTCAATGGAGATGGCTCCAGAATCGTGGATCAAGCAACGGTGAGCCCGACGAATCTCTGGCTGCATTCGATGTTTCAACAGGTGGATATATTTCTCAGCGACAAACTCATCAGTGACTCGACCAACACGTACCCCTATCGAGCCTACATCGAGACGCTGTTGTCGCATGGGCGAGAGGCTAAAAAATCTCAACTGACAGCCGCTTTATTCTACCAGGACACAGCCCAGCACATGGGCGTAGAGAACGACAATGTGGGATATAACAAACGGAAGGCTTTGACCGCGAACGGCGTCTCGGTGGATCTCATGGGTCGACTGCACGCAGACATGTTCATGCAAGATCGGTACCTCTTGAACAAGATCCCCATCAAAATCCGACTGATACGGGCGCCTCCGACCTTCGCCTTGATGGCCACTAACGTAGATGGGCATGCAGCTGACTATAAGATTGTCATCCAAGACGCAGTCCTGTATATCCGAAAAGTGAAACCGAATCCAGCCGTTCAATTGGGACACCTCAAAGCCTTGGAAACAAAACCAGCCCAGTACCCTATCCGACGTGTACAAACCAAAGTGTTCTCTGTGCCTGCTGGAAATATGAGCGCCAACAAAGAAAACCTGTTCCTGGGGGAACTACCCAAGCGATTGATCCTGGCCTGTGTGGAAAATACCAGTTTCAGCGGAGCCTACCCAGAGAACCCGTTTGACTTTAAACATTTCGGCATCAATTTTGTGGCCCTGCATGTGGATGGACAACAGGTCCCAGCCACGGCCTTAACACCGAACTTTGGGCGCGCGAATTTCATTCGAGCCTATCAGAGCCTGTTTACAGCCACCGGTCAAATCAACCAGGACGAAGGGAATATGATCAGTCGGGAGGACTACGCGAACGGATACACGTTGTTCTGTTTCGATCTGACCCCACCTTAGAGAACGACCATCAGCTGGCCCTCGCCAAGCAAGGCAATTTACGGTTGGAAATCCACTTTGCACGAGCCCTCCGGAGCACCGTCAATGTGATCTGCTACGCCGAGTTTGACAACATCATTCAAGTGGACAAAGCGCGCAACGTCCTGTGTGACTTCTCCACCTAACATGGATACAGACCAGATAACCACCGTGCTGGAGAATGACCCAGAGACACGTATGGTGTTTCAAGGGGTGTTCGCCCGAGATGTGTTCCCATTAGACCGTATGTATTCTGCTGATTACGTTCTCAACACGGACCCGATGGATCGGCCCGGTGAACATTGGGTGGGCGTGCACTTGACAGAACAGCAGGGCGAATACTTTGACCCGTACGGCCTGCCACCCCTCCATCCCGATTTAACAGACTTCATGGATCAAGGCACAGAGACGTGGTGTTGGAACAGTCAAACAGTAGCGTGTGCGGACAATATTGCTTGTTTTACCTGTACCATCGATGCCGGGGAAGACCCTTATCTACCATCGTACAGATGTTTGACGAGTACCCCAAGGCCGAGGACCGCGATGTAATCGTATATGACTGGGCCGCCCATCATTTCAATGTACAAGCCCCGTTCTGGGCTTAAGTTCTTTCAATGTACACAAGCCCGCTGTTCTGGGCTTAAGTTTACAAGCCCCCTGTTCTGGGCTTCAGTTCTTTCAATGTACAAGCCCCCTGTTCTGGGCTTCAGTTTTCACGTGGTTGTTCTCACGTTGTTGTTGTTACTGAATAAAAAACAAAATGAGATCTCACCAAAAAACCCTGTCTTGTGTGTTTCTATATGAGCATAATGCATGAAACTGGCTTTGAACACCGTATTAGCCAATCAGTGGCCTAGAATGGAGCCAAAGGTAACCCATCCATGTCCAGAAAACATTACCCGGGTGTACAAGAACCCGGATGTAGGCGCGGACGTAGGCGAAAGCATCCCAGTACCCGGATGTAGGCGCAGACGTGAGTGAAATTCTAGTACCCGTACATTGGTTCTTTTATCGATCGCTCATTGTCTCTTTTTCTCGACCGCTGATTGGTCCAAATGGAACTGCCCATCCTTCCCAGGTTAATTTACAATCCCCTTTTGGGGTTCAAGCTCTGTATATCGATGCCGCAACATTGTCTCCGAACCTTGCCGAAAGGGAGACCTTGGATCTTTTGACCTGGATGTGACCTTTGACCTTTTGACCCGACATTCATCCGCGCACTGCCGGTGATGACGCGCGCGCGTGCGGCCGGAGAACCCGCGGGCGCGCGCTGGGGGGCCGGACCGGGCCGGGCCGGGAAAACCCCCGGAGGTTGAACATCCGGACGTCTAAGAGAACATTGGAACTCTTCTGGCTTTGGAGGTAAAACCCGGAAGTGACGACACAACCCACGTGACCTGCGCAGCAGAATGGAAACGACACCCTAGTCTAGCCCCCTCACATAGGCTTCACATGGATACCTCACTCGATCCCATCGGCCCACTAGTGGCCCACCTAGACCCCAAAACGTCTATTTCCATACGCTTTGTCCACTGCGCATGCGCAGGGTGACGATATTTCAACTCCACACTCACCCCATCAGATGCCCCCTCACATAGGCTTCACATTGATACCTCACTCGATCCAATCGGCCCACTAGTGGCTCCCCTAGATCCCAAAACGTCTATTTCCATACACTTTGTCTATTGCGCATGCGCAGAATGACGATATTCCTACTCCACATCCATCCCATCGGTTGCCCCCTCACATAGGCTTCACATTGATACCTCACTCGACCCCATCGGACCATTAGTGGCCCACCTAGATCCCAAAACGTCCACCCCGTATGGACCTATACACCCATAGCCATGCAGTATAGGCCTATGTACAGGCCTCGGTGACTTTTCCCAAAAATTTCACCGATTCGCTCCGGGACCCTTCCCATTGTCATTTTCTTGGCGAGACGAGAAAAACGCGACCCCACAAGCCATAGTAAAGCCCACGAAAAAAATTTACCATCCCCCTACCCCATACAGGCATTTTGCCTTATATTGTATAATACAGACCCCTATTGTAGGGGTAAAGTCCGTGTTCCGCTTTTTATAGTTTCGGGAAAAAATCCTAATTTTACATGCACCCACCCCATTGACTTGATAGGCAGGTCCCAGTAAGCCCGGGGACCGATATTAGCCATTTTGGCTAGGGTTGATAGGGGTTTTCCCCTAGTTTAGGGGTAAAGTCCATATTCCGCTTTTTATAGTTTCGGGAAAAAATCCTAATTTTACACGCACCCACCCCATTGACTTGATAGGCAGGTCCCAATAAGCCCGGGGACCGATATTAGCCCTTTTGACTAGGGTTGATAGGTGTTTTCCCCTATTTTAGGGGTAAAGTCCGTGTTCCGCTTTTATAGTTTCGGGAAAAAATCCTAATTTTACATGCACCCACCCATGACTAGATGCCCCTTCACGAATGCTTCACTTTGATACCTCACTCGACCCAATCGGACCATGCAGCGTATTTCAAGTCTAGGGACTACTTTTTCTCCGCGGAAGCTTTTTCCCGCGACCGCATCACCACCAGACCGCATCACCGCGGAAGAATAATCTGACCTCCGTGACATCTTCGGTCACCTCCGTGTACGACATTGTGGGAAAACCCCCACAGACAGGTCAGTACATGCCTTGATCACGTGATCGCCACGTGACCACCCCCTTAAATTTTACCCGGGGGAACAAATAAGTAGGTCAATAAGCCTTTAAATCACCTTTCCCTACTACTGGGGATATCATCCATATAATTACGACTATCTCAGCATGCTAATATCCCTGTAATGGACATCTGTCTGGCATATGCCATCAAATAAGATGTGCTTAATTTAAGTTAACAAGGCAATAATTATGTAGCACATTTGTATATCACTAAGAATACATGTACATATGTCACAGTGGCGCGCTAGACGAGATTTAACACAGTCGTGCGATGAATCGTACTGTGTTGGAATGTCGCCTTGGTCAAGGGAGATACTTTTATTGAAAATATTGGCGAACATGATCTTGAATGGTACGCTCGCTGACCAGAACAAGGAATACTTTATCTGGCAAAAATCTAATAATCGTACTCCCCAACCAGCCTAGCTACGAAACAAAAACATTCGGGACTAACAATAATCCCTAGATATAATACTAAGATATCAGCGCAAATGTTTTCATCATTTAATAAAACCAGAAAACTTACTTGCCCAGAGTATCCCGTCGTCATACCACTCCAAGGGATCATGTTCTTCTGGGAGATATATACCAACCACACGACGTCTT
Organism: Hanleya hanleyi; assembly: GCA_036873755.1. NCBI lineage: Eukaryota > Metazoa > Mollusca > Polyplacophora > Lepidopleurida > Hanleyidae > Hanleya > Hanleya hanleyi. The sequence goes on along the minus strand of JAVTVY010041463.1, from coordinate 9,951 downwards.
CCTCCTGCCATGTGAGAGAAAAGTCAGTATAAAAGGTATTGTGTACATAGTATACATTATCTAATCTATTAGATGATCCCTCATTCATTCAATATTCAGTCGTCGGTCACACGAATAGTATACATTATCTAATCTATTAGATGTTCCATCATTCATTCATTCAATATTCAGTCGTCGGCCACACGAATAGTATACATTATCTAATCTATTAGATGCTCCATCATTAATTCATTCAATATTCAGTCGTCGGTCACACCAATAGTATACATTATCTAATCTATTAGATGCTCCATCATTCATTCATTCAATATTCAGTCGTCGGTCACACCAATAGTATACATTATCTAATCTATTAGATGCTCCATCATTAATTCATTCGATATTCAGTCGTCGGCCACACGAATAGTATACATCATCTAATCTATTAGATGTTCTATCATTCATTCATTCAATATTCAGTTGTCGGTCACACGATTAGTATACATTATCTAATCTATTAGATGATCCCTCATTCATTCAATATTCAGTGGTCGGTCACACGAATAGTATACATTATCTAATCTATTAGATGATCCCTCATTCATTCAATATTCAGTGGTCGGTCACACGAATAGTATACATCATCTAATCTATTAGATGACCCCTCATTCATTCAATATTCAGTCGTCGGTCACACGAATAGTATACATCATCTAATCTATTAGATGTTCCATCATTCATTCAATATTCAGTGGTCGGCCACACGAATAGTATACATCATCTAATCTATTAGATGACCCCTCATTCATTCAATATTCAGTCGTCAGTCACACGAATAGTATACATTATCTAATCTATTAGATGTTCCATCATTCATTCAATATTCAGTGGTCGGCCACACGAATAGTATACATCATCTAATCTATTAGATGATCCCTCATTCATTCAATATTCAGTGGTCGGCCACACGAATAGTATACATTATCTAATCTATTAGATGATCCCTCATTCATTCAATATTCAGTGGTCGGTCACACGAATAGTATACATTATCTAATCTATTAGATGATCCCTCATTCATTCAATATTCAGTGGTCGGCCACACGAATAGTATACATCATCTAATCTATTAGATGATCCCTCATTCATTCATTCAATATTCAGTGGTCGGTCACACGAATAGTATACATTATCTAATCTATTAGATGATCCCTCATTCATTCAATATTCAGTGGTCGTACACGAATAGTATACATCATCTAATCTATTAGATGATCCCTCATTCATTCATTCAATATTCAGTGGTCGGTCACACGAATAGTATACATTATCTAATCTATTAGATGATCCCTCATTCATTCAATATTCAGTGGTCGGTCACACGAATAGTATACATTATCTAATCTATTAGATGATCCCTCATTCATTCAATATTCAGTGGTCGGCCACACGAATAGTATACATCATCTAATCTATTAGATGATCCCTCATTCATTCATTCAATATTCAGTGGTCGGCCACACGAATAGTATACATCATCTAATCTATTAGATGATCCCTCATTCATTCAATATTCAGTCGTCGGTCACACGAATAGTATACATCATCTAATCTATTAGATGATCCCTCATTCATTCATTCAATATTCAGTGGTCGGCCACACGAATAGTATACATCATCTAATCTATTAGATGATCCCCCTCATTCAATATTCAGTGGTCGGCCACACGAATAGTATACATCATCTAATCTATTAGATGATCCCTCATTCATTCATTCAATATTCAGTCGTCGGCCACACGAATAGTATACATCATCTAATCTATTAGATGATCCCTCATTCATTCATTCAATATTCAGTCGTCGGCCACACGAATAGTATACATCATCTAATCTATTAGATGATCCCTCATTCATTCATTCAATATTCAGTCGTCGGCCACACCAATAAATCCACGTCTATAATCCAAAGACATGTTTTCAAAAAGAGACAAGATGGTTTCTTGCAAGAAGGTAGCGGTCAATAGTTTTCAATGATGACAGCAAGACATCGTGACATCATTTCATTCTTTATCTAAATGAATTTTCGAATCGTTTTCTAGACTATGATGTATGTCAGTCACGCTTTGATGTATGTCAGTCACGCTTTGATGTATGTCAGTCACGCTTTGATGTATGTCAGTCACGCTTTGATGTATGTCAGTCACGCTTTGATGTATGTCAGTCACGCTTTGATGTATGTCAGTCACGCTTTGATGTATGTCAGTCACGCTTTGAGTATGTCAGTCACGCTTTGATGTATGTCAGTCACGCTTTGATGTATGTCAGTCACGCTTTGATGTATGTCAGTCACGCTTTGATGTATGTCAGTCACGCTTTGATGTATGTCAGTCACGCTTTGATGTATGTCAGTCACGCTTTGATGTATGTCAGTCACGCTTTGATGTATGTCAGTCACGCTTTGATGTATGTCAGTCACGCTTTGATTGTGTATGTCAGTCACGCTTTGATGTATGTCAGTCACGCTTTGATGTATGTCAGTCACGCTTTGATGTATGTCAGACACGCTTTGATGTATGTCAGTCACGCTTTGATTGTGTATGTCAGTCACGCTATGATGTATGTCAGTCACGCTTTGATGTATGTCAGTCACGCTTTGATGTATGTCAGTCACGCTTTGATGTATGTCAGTCACGCTTTGATGTATGTCAGTCACGCTTTGAGTATGTGTGTGTGTGTTCATTTGAACACCTTGGAGATGTAAAACACATCACGTTCCAATTCCTGGGTTAAGCGGAATTTGTTTGTGGATATTTTGCCATGATAGTACCTATCTAGTACCTATATAAACCAAATGTTTGTGTTCATGCCTTAAACATTAATCATCAACCGTAAGGCATTCTGCTGCTCTAATATTCATGGGTTACTGTCTTTTAATATATAGCCAAGAACGAAAGTATGTTCTACATAGGTATATGCCGAGAAACCCTGCTGAGAAAGTCCATCAAGAAATGCCTTTAAGCGAAAACAATCGCCACACGTTAGTGATGAACTTGCCAATAGATAATCAATTGATGTTCATAAAACAATCGTATTAATGTGTAGTTCGCGCATGAGATTAGGGATCGGTGTTAGTATCTCTGGGTTATATTTCTTCACATAGCACATCAACTGTCACGTCGAATGTTAATTTCAAATTGAAAGCTACTGAAGCGAAAAGGCGTATATTGCATTCGCAGAATGCTCCTCGGTTGCTCATTACATCAGCATTTTAACACAGCATGTGCCAAAAACTCATATTTGCAGTGCACTTTAAAGAACAGGCATATACCCGGATTTATGTAAAGCTATTATCAATGAGCGAGCCGAGACCAACAAACCTACACACCAACATACGTTGCCTTCATTCAGTAATATCATTCATGGGATGTTTATTTGAGTTGCAAATTGCGCACCCCTTTCGGGTGACCTATATCTGTTCTTTATGAATATGACTAGATGCAGAAGTTTCCAAGCCTGCGACCTTCGCGCAGGGGATAATCGCTATATAATTGACGCAGTGAAGGATATATATTCACCTTCCCTGGATTTGAAGGAAACAGCAGATACCCTTATCGCCGACATTCATCTAAAAACATGTAGACATATTGTGACTGGCAACATTCATATAGTGTGCACAATAAAATATTCCTGGTGAAGGGACCAAAGTATAGAGAGTCGAGAAATATCAATCTCATGGCCGATCAAAAGATAATCCTTAGCGCACTTGAACAGTAGGTGGTTGAGTGGTCGAAACGAGAAAAAGTAGAGCCTGCAGTACTCGTCGACTGCTTGCATCTTACCAAAGGCGAAGTTGTCGATATTATTCGCCACATCGATATAAATACCCTTACCCAAGCAACAAAAATATTGAGAGACCCCATGATACAAGAAGTCCTTGCAGACCACCAAAGACAATTCGTTGTTCCAGACAATATGTAAATATTACTATTACAATGTGCTGGTTTCCGAGATGAGTATATCTGTTCCACCTGCATCTATATCGATACCGCTCCAGTGAAACTACTTTTGAGGACATCTTCAACAAACACAAGCAGTTTCCAAAGAAAGAGGTAATTTCCTGCCTACCACTAATACCGATATACGAAAATTGCACTGGAATTGTCGAAAATGCAGAAAACACCAAACAAAGCTAGATTTATAGCTGGTTCCATGAGGTGTACAACTAAACTTCTGTCAATTTTGTTAACAAGAATGCTGCAGTCAGTTAAAACAGTTCGGAAAATTATTGTGCTGCCATTTCAAGAAATTCTGATGTCTAATGCATGTGGATACTTAAAAACTCAAAAAGTCTTACGGAAGAGATAGCAAAGGACACAGCGTAGACATGTATCTACAAGGGGTTTGTCGACTATCTACGCTACTATTCCTCGTCAGGACCTCAACGAACTCCTTAGTCTATTAATAATATCGGTGTTCAATAAAACTAGTTACCGGTATGTTAACATCAGAAGCCATAATAAGGATTTCTTCAGTTATACTGCACGTAAAGGATATAATTCTTGGAATGTTTCTTTGTTGGTAGAATTGCTTGAATTTCTCATTAACAATATCTATGTGAAATTCCGCAATACCGTAAACCAACAGCGTATAGATAGTTCAATGGGTACAAAATGTGTGTAAACATTGGGTTTAATGCAACACTCATAGTCAATACACTCATACGGTGACAGCCAGTTTGAATGGTGGAGGAAACCGGAGTACCCGAAGAGAACCACCGCCCGTCGTCAAGCGCCACTTTTGGCAGACCTGTATCTGTTCTATGCTGAAATTGTCAGGAGATAACCACTCCAAAGCCCGTTAATTCTCATTCACCAACCGTTATATAGACGATGTCCGATCACTTGATAATCCCTATATTAGCGACGCTGTGTAGGATATTTATCCCCGCCCCCACCCCCTTACATTGGATTTGAAGGAAATTACGGACAGCCCAGATGGAAGTACGCCGGCGTCGTTTTCCACCACCCTTGTAATGTTGCGTTTAATTCTCACACATTCACTGTACGACAAGAGAGACGATTACAATTTTCACATAGTTATATAAGGACCTGCATACAGAGTATTCTTTTCTCCTCTGGTAGTATTTGCTAGATCATTTGCAGACTGCGACAAATTTTATCAACGCAACAGAATATTACTGCAGAAGCTTGTAAAACAGGGCCATATTGCCAAACGCCTCCATTCAAAGTTTCTAAATTTATGTGATAAATATCGTAAACTGTCGAAAAATACGATCGTAACCTGTGTCTAATTTCGTTTAACCAGGGCTAGGGGCCGTTTGAATATCATGTGTTTTACATCTCCATGGTGTTCAAATGAACAATCACAACCTAAGCAAAACTGAGATACATACTGAGATACATACTGAGATACATACTGAGATACATACTGAGATACATACTGAGATACATACTGAGATACATACTGAGATACATACTGAGATACATACTGAGATACATACTGAGATACATACTGAGATACATACTGATATACATACTGAGATACATACTGAGATACATACTGAGATACATACTGAGATACATACTGAGATACATACTGAGATACATACTGAGATACATACTGATATACATACTGAGATACATACTGAGATACATACTGAGATACATACTGAGATACATACTGAGATACATACTGAGATACATACTGAGATACATACTGAGATACATACTGAGATACATACTGAGATACATACTGAGATACATACTGAGATACATACTGAGATACATACTGAGATACATACTGAGATACATACTGAGATACATACTGAGATACATACTGAGATACATACTGAGATACATACTGAGATACATACTGAGATACATACTGAGATACATACTGAGATACATACTGAGATACATACTGAGATACATACTGAGATACATACTGAGATACATACTGAGATACATACTGATATACATACTGAGATACATACTGAGATACATACTGAGATACATACTGAGATACATACTGAGATACATACTGAGATACATACTGAGATACATACTGAGATACATACTGAGATACATACTGAGATACATACTGAGATACATACTGAGATACATACTGAGATACATACTGATATACATACTGAGATACATACTGAGATACATACTGAGATACATACTGAGATACATACTGAGATACATACTGAGATACATACTGAGATACATACTGAGATACATACTGAGATACATACTGATATACATACTGAGATACATACTGAGATACATACTGAGATACATACTGAGATACATACTGAGATACATACTGAGATACATACTGAGATACATACTGATATACATACTGAGATACATACTGAGATACATACTGAGATACATACTGAGATACATACTGAGATACATACTGAGATACATACTGAGATACATACTGAGATACATACTGATACATACTGATACATACTGAGATACATACTGAGATACATACTGAGATACATACTGAGATACATACTGATACATACTGAGATACATACTGAGATACATACTGAGATACATACTGAGATACATACTGAGATACATACTGAGATACATACTGAGATACATACTGAGATACATACTGAGATACATACTGAGATACATACTGATACATACTGAGATACATACTGAGATACATACTGAGATACATACTGAGATACATACTGAGATACATACTGAGATACATACTGAGATACATACTGAGATACATACTGAGATACATACTGAGATACATACTGAGATACATACTGAGATACATACTGAGATACATACTCTGGAAACGACTTGACATTCATTTGGATAAAGAATAATAATAATGATCAGTGAATTTTATGAATACAGCATCAACATGTCTTGCTGACAATGATAACTCTTGACCGCTTCTCTCTTGTAGGAGACCATCTTGTGTTTTTATTATTATTATTTCGTACACATTGGAATTGGAGATAACTGTCGTACGATATAGATATTTTGATTATTGACGTGGAAATTCCTTTATGGACAAGGTTTGAATACTGAATGTATTCGGTATGCAATTAAATCTAGAAGATATGAAGCAAAATCATATACGAAAAAGGAACAAAAAGCCAAAACACGTTATTTTATTATAGGAACTATTCGACTCTTGTTACATAGCACCACAGTAAACCCGCTTTGGTTTCTGGCCATTCTGTATGTATCCTCCTAGATGTGCAGGGAATCACGGACCGGGAATCACACCTAAGAGATTAATCTGAACAAAGTTAACTTGAGCCGATTGCACAGTGAGTCGTTAAGCGAGTCGTTAAGCGGGTTGCTAAGGTAACCTCTGGGTCTGGCCCCTGCTGGATCTGTGAACACGGATTTTCAAAGCGCTGCGTTTCTAACCCATTCTCTTCCGTTCGGCCCTTCCCGTATATTTACCGATGTCGATTAAGGGACCTCACTCATTAAATACTTGGCGGATTGCTTTGTCGAGAGAAGTCACAAAATAGTCCCATAAAAACTCTTGAAAACATAAAATAATTGGGATACTTTAGAAAATCAGTAACCGAATATTAGTCTCTCGTCTATCAGAACCTGAAAATTATTCTCTCGCCACGTATTTGTATTATGAGTTTGACCAAAACGTGCGTTTGATAGGCTGCTCATGTACATACGGAATCTGCTATGGGAACTAATTTATAGAAGTAGACAACCGTATTACACATGATGTGGCACTGAAAATAGACTTGACCATAAAATTAACGATCCCTTTAAAAGTGTACGTCACAAAGCACCAGCAAATGCCAGAACTAAATCTACACCATGTTAGCTTAGGAAATGTAGCGTCAGAGATCTTGCAGGATACCACAGCGTCAGAGATCTTGTATGATACGACAGTGTCAGAGGTCTTGTATGATACGACAGCGTCAGAGGTCTTTTATGATACGACAGCGTCAGAGGTCTTGTATGATACGACAGCGTCAAAGATCTTTTATGATACGACAGCGTCAGGGGTCAGAGGTCTTTTATGACACGACAGCGTCAGAGGTCTTGTATGATACGACAGCGTCAAAGGTCTTTTATGATACGACAGCGTCAGAGGTCTTGTATGATACGACAGCGTCAGAGGTCTTGTATGATACGACAGCGTCAGAGGTCTTTTATTATATGACCGTATTTTACTTCCGGTGTGCGATATTTATCACAGAATTTAAGAAACTTCAGGAGTTAGGGGTGCACTCCACACTAGGCCACGGTTTCGCACAAATGGCCCCTCCCTAATTTCGTAATAAGGAAAGTCGCCTGTTTTTGACAGCATGGTAATTCTTCTTCCCTTTCTACTAGCTGATATCTGTAGTATCACCCTGCTGGACGTAACCATTTCTTCAAACGAGGATATAACAATTGCTTGCTTATCGCATCTACGCGCCACTACAGAGTGAATGGTTTGCGGAATTGAATATCCGGCAGGACAAAATCCTCACTTTTTCGGGCAACGAAAATGATGAAAAAACGAGTAGGTCGACCCTTTGATTTTTTTCGCTTTTTAAAATGCCCGTTGGACGGAGAAACTTTCACAAGTCTAACAAGAAAATCATTTCGTTTGTTTTCTCTGGATGGTGGGTCGAATTTGGCACATTTTCGTACATTTTATGGAGTTTTTCAGAAAAGTTGAAGAAGGTTTAAGGAGAATTGCACGCCTTTCCTTTTCAATTTGAATAGCTCACTTGTCTCCTGGAATAATGGCATGGGTGTGCCCATTCAGAAAATATATACTTTCACAGGGGTTTTGTTAAAGATTTTACATATATACAAGTCAAGATCTTGTACTTAATACCAGGGGTCAGCAATTACTTAATTGTTGTATAGCCAGTCAATTAAGGATACTTAATGGAAGACTGTTAGGTGACTCCGTCGGCTATTTTACCTGCCATCAGTATCTTGGCAGCAGTGTTGTAGATTATGTACTGGTGTCAAATGAGCTACTTGTCAATAATGATGTTAAGTATTTTCATGTCATGCCTCTAGTTGGCCATTTGTCTGATCACAGTCAAATTTCGGTTACTGTAAAAGTTAACCATCACATTCCAGTCTGTAGGCGGTCATCGCCATTACAAAAAATGCCAAATAGATTTACATGGGATGAAATATCTCCACAGCTATTTCAAGCTGCTTTATTATCAGCTGAGCTACAACAGCAAATTAAAGAGTTGATGCAAGCTGAGTTTACTTCCGGTAGTGTTGAAGGTGCAGCAGCTCAGCTCAGTGAAATATTTTTGAAAGCTGCATCAAAATCATTATGTAAGAAAAAAATTCCACATGACAATTCCAAGAAACGTATCAAACCGAAATGGTTTGATAAAACACTCTATGAAATTCAGAAAATCTTGATTATAAGGCAAGGTTATTGTGCAAATATCCAAAGGAGCCCTTTATTCGATCCTCTTTCTTTAAATGTCTTAAGGAATTTCGTAAATGTAAAAAAATTAAACGCCGTCAGTTCAAAGAAAATTTAATGCAGCAACTTGATGATCTGCAAACTGACAATCCCAGTGCTTACTGGAAACTTTTGAAAGATATCCGTAAGGAGGGACCATTAGATAATAAATTAGATGGTATTAGTTCAGGTGACTGGCTAGGGTCACTTCGAGAAACTAGGTCAGCAACAATCGACTGGGTCAGCTGATTTAAGTTCCAGGTCATCTAGTTTTGACCTGCCCACCTTTAATGAATTGGATTTTCGTGTTAGTGATAAGGAAATCCAAGCTGCTATTAAGGATTTAAAGCTCAATAAGGCATGTGGTCTAGACAATGTACTCAATGAAATGATTAAATGTGGTCAAAACTGTTTTCTACAATGTTTAAGTAAAGTATTTAACCTTGTATTTACTCATTCTGTTTACCCTAAGGGATGGTCTAAAGGCTATGTAGC
>JAVTVY010041462.1:0-18237 GCA_036873755.1 Hanleya hanleyi | reverse complement strand
AGATGGGACCAGTATTAGAGGATATACAGGTATTTATAGATGAGACCAGTATTAGAGGATATACAGGTATTTATAGATGGGACCCGTATTAGAGGATATACAGGTATTCATAGATGGGACCAGTATTAGAGGATATACAGGTATTCATAGATGGGACCAGTATTAGAGGATATACAGGTATTTATAGATGGGACCAGTATTAGAGGATATACAGGTATTCATAGATGGGACCAGTATTAGAGGATATACAGGTATTCATAGATGGGACCAGTATTAAAGGATATACAGGTATTCATAGATGGGACCAGTATTTTAGGATATACAGGTATTTATAGATGGGACCAGTATTAGAGGATATACAGGTATTTATAGATGGGACCAGTATTAGAGGATATACAGGTATTTATAGATGGGACCCGTATTAGAGGATATACAGGTATTCATAGATGGGACCAGTATTAGAGGATATACAGGTATTCATAGATGGGACCAGATTAACTTTCAATCTAAACAATCATATTTTTTCAGACCTCAGTATGGTGGGAGGAGATGTCTAGGACCAGGCAAAATTCACAAAATATGCAATACGGAGGTAAATACTTGAATTACTACAATAAAACTCCCGAGAAAATAGTCTGTTTAACTTCACTACGTACATTAGCAAGGATAATTTTTTTTAAACATCTGCTCAATACAAGATTTACATAATGTTAAACACGGTTATCACAATATTTGAAGTACAAACTGCATATTTAAAAGCTGATATAAACATCTGTTGTTGTTTTTTTGTTTGGATTTTCTGACATGGCTATCCTAACAGGAAATTGTATTGGAGTACATACATTTCTAGTGTCGCAGTAGATATTTAGTCGAGTTGAACCATGTGTTTCAAACATATATTAATAACCGTTCTTTCTTGTTTAAAATATTGATAGTCACACTTACATGTATCATTAAACTCAATCAATTGATGTTGTTGTTGTTCCACTTTATTTACAGACCTGTTTAGATGGAGAAGCTAACATGGTGTCTCAGCAATGCATTGCTTATAACTCTAAACCATTCCAAGGCTGGTTACTCAAGTGGAAACCCAACCTCCAATTATATAACTGTTAGTATTACTTTATCTGAAGACCATTAATTGGGCAGTGGGAAAACTGCTGACTTTTCTTTAACAGCATTTATGACATGCTCTAGTTTCTCTAGATTGGGCAAAACAACTGACTACCTAATTGATTCACCATCAGCTGAGCTATGACAGATGACAAATGTAGCTGCAAATTCACATGGTACAAAAAAGGTTTTTCACAAAAACAAACTGTCATTAACATACACACCCTGTTTTCCTGGTCTGTTTCCCTATAAATGGAGAATGGCATATTACTTTAACAATGGAAGACTTTGTTTCCTCCATATTAAATGGTACTGTCTCTCCCAAGATGATTCTGTGTAAAATCTCACTGAGAAAAGATGACATAAAAACTTCATCCAACAGGTTTGGTTTGCTTTGATTGAGCACTCATCATAACATACATTTCTATGGGAGCTAAGCACATGTGGGGAAATCTGACCAATTAAAATGTGCATTACATCCCTGACCAATCAGAATGATCTCGGGAGTGTGATGTTTGTAATACCAATCAAATTGTGTATGGGGAAAAATCACTTTTCAAGCACTTTTTCATCCCATCAATAATGGAGAATACATGGGCACTTTGATCTTTATCCATGTATTTGTTCACATTAATTGTGCTACATGTAGCTTCAAAATTCAAATTCAAAGTCAATAAACGATTAAATAAAGTTGTGATTTACTTACATGATGTACTCCTTTATAAATTGGCCTCATTTGTTTTCACAGCTCAGGAACCATGTAAGGTGTTCTGTATGGCAGAGACTAGGACCTATATCTTCACCCTCAAACTGGCAGCAGTAGATGGTATGAAATGTGCTGTGACCTCGGGTAACATCTGTGTAGAGGGGAAGTGCCAGGTTGGTACACACAGGTCTCGCCCACAATTTGTATGCCAAATATTAACCTACAATTACTCAAATATTTCCGCCTCTTCATTCTCATGGATGATGATGGGAACAATTTCTCGAAATGAAATAAAAGCCAACATATTTAAACTGCCAACATTGTATGCTATTTTATACTTCCTAAAATAATTTTCCTTTTATTAATTCGTCTGATTTTTTTACCCAAAAAGCATCATTATGTAGCTCTGTTTGTTGGAGAAAATAAGTTTTCTCTTTTCTCCAACTGTGATAATCCACTGTAAAATATTTGATTTTTTTCTCTGACAGAGAGTGGGATGTGATGGCATAATAGGTTCAGATGTAAAAGAAGACGTGTGCGGTAAATGTAGGGGAGACAACTCTACCTGTAAAATCATAAATGGTGACTTCCTCCATCAACCACAGCTGAACAGTAAGTCGGTCTGCACAGTAAAACTCCATATCACTTTCTAATAATTGGAAAGAAGATAGCTTTGCGAGTACAGCTGGCAAACTTTATCAAAGGAGTTTGTGCAGTTTAGTTAGTTTTTGGCCCTCATGAGGTGCAGTTTGGAGTGCCAAAATATGATATCAAGTTAGCTTAGATTATAGTAACTTATCGTATGGTCTTAGTTTTATCCAGGCCCTGGGTCTTAGGGTTTTTGAATAGCAGCATCATGAAGTAGTGGAATTGTGCAACATCGTCTGATTGCAGGTGAAGACAGCGCTTTTTTCTCTCTGTAAACATATTGGCACTCCAAACCACATCCCATGGGGGCCAAAACCTCACTAAACCATGCAAGGCCCTTTTCTTATTGCAAATAATTATGTATATCTTATTGGCACTGAGGTCAATCAATACTTGAGGCATGTTTGGAATATTTGCAGGGTATTTTCCTATTGTTGTCCTGCCTAAAGAAGCCAGAAGCATTGTGATTCGTGAAAAGGCTTTATCTACTAACTACCTGGCCATCAGGAATATATACGGTCGTTACTACCTCAATGGGAAGAGACAGGTGGCATGGCCAGGCATGTACGAGTTCGGAGGGACAGAGTTTGTATACAAGAGGCCATATAATGATGTAGAGACGTTGACATCACGAGGACCACTGGGAGAAGACCTGGTACTTGAGGTGAGTTATCCCCAAGGGTGAGGGCAGAGAATGGACCTGTGGATTAGTCATCAGACTACAGCACTAGAGTGCAGCATTATTTGTGACAAGTTTTCAAAGAAATGGTTTTATACAGCGCTATAATTCTGTAATTCTTTGCCAATATACACAATTTTCATCTTTCCAGATAAAGGCTCGTTTTAAATTTGGGTACTGACAGCACCATCAAGTTTGGGATAAAAAATTGAAAATATATTTTCAAAGTAAATATGCAAAAAATTATAAATAAAACCCTTAAAATAAGAATGGTTTTAAGACTTTCAACCCCTAAACTTGCAGAAGAATGTAGATTTCAACAACACAAAATCTGTAATTTGGGGGTTTTCTGTCTTTTTCTGGAATTTCGGTACCGGTTAACGGTATGAATTTGGTCCTGTATATATGCAGGCTAGTGATGAATACTATCATCGAAAGGAGTATCATTTTCTGTGAAATCAATATCTTCTATTTAACCGCTGGTAACATCAAGGGAGATAATTGACCAGGGTGCAAGAGTTATCACCCCTGATGTGTTTTGTCAGTTAAAACTCTAGAAAACCAACCAGCTTTAAGTCATTCTCAGAGGATTAAATTTGTGGCATTTTCACATCTGAAAATATACTGGAATATTAGACAACATTGTATGTAAAACACCGCATGAAGTATGTAAGAAAATCTTAAATATAGCTTAACATGTAGGTTTACATTATCCTGTTTTCCCCACTTTAATTTATATCGAACTCTCTTTCAAAGATCCTTGTCCAAGGTGATAACCCAGGAATAACCTATGAGTATGCCTTGGCAAAGAGTCCTGAAGAAATAGCTCAGAGAAGACCACCTCATAACTATCAGTGGAGTGTGTCAGTGTCTACATGTAGTGAGCCATGTGCTGGAGGTTAGTACTGCTTGAATGCGGTCTCCCTGCATGTTTTATATACCTGGAGTATCCTCCCTTTGTATAGGGAGTGAGTGAGAACATGGAGCTTCATGGGTTGTTCTGAGTTGCACGCAGAACATTTCCACTATAAACCACACTAAATTTTAAATTAAATTTATATTATTACATTTCTACCCTGAAACAGTAGTACCCAAATTAGTAAAGAACAGATGTTTGTACCCTTACGAAGGCAAATTTTGATTGACTGTTCAGTTTGTGACTGCGTGGAACACTGTGATAACTACATGTTCCACAAAAAAGGGACACCACACAGCATCAATTAGTTGACAAGTGTATGGTACTGATCAATTATAGAAAAGCACCAATTGGGTGTTTCTTGTATCAGTTGCTATTGCACAGTACTGTGCAATGAACAGCACAGTAACTAATCAGTACGAACAACTGACTGTGCAGTACTGTTAAGTTTCTATCAGGAACTGTTCAATAACTAATTACAAACCATACAGTAAATACAATACTGTTCATTTTGTTTCATGCAGTGAAAATTCGGCTGTGTACACAACAAGTGTGTTGTTTTTGTTTTAGGGCAGAAGACTGTAAGGGCTGTGTGTCACAGAGACTACCAGGAGGAGGTAGACTCAGGGTACTGTGATAGAGTCAGACAGCCGGGCACTGGTGTATTTGCCTGTAACATTCAGCCATGTCCACCAAGGTAGGTTAATTAGACATAGCAACAGGCCGACTAAAATCTAATCTAAAATGAGGCGCCAGCAGTAATTATACATTCCTTGTATAATAGCTTGTAGCTATTGAGAATTTCCCTTTAGCTCAGTTGGTAGAGCATTGGATCGTAAGTAAGCGGTTGAGTGTTTGTATCCCGGTCATGCTTCGCCCATCCTTTGAAGATGGAGGGAAAGAATATCATTCTCTTTCAAATTTGCCTTTTGACAGTAGACTTTTGGAATGAAAGTCTGGTTTAGCTAGAAAATTGAAGGTGGTGGGTTCAGATCAGACTTGGATATTTGGATTGAGGGGCTGAGGTACTGCTTTGATAGAGATCAATGTCTGCACTTAATAACTGTGTTGAGTATTTGATGAGATACCGTATTGATCAATATCTTGTATTAGTAAGTCTGTTGAATATTTGATGAGTTACAAACAGTACCAGAATGACTGGCTTAGTAAATCATGGCTGATCAAATGGAATCATTTGTATGCTATGAATGTTTTCAGTCCATTTGTACCAATTTTCACCAGCTAACTGGGTTACTAATGAATTGGCCTCGCACGACATGAATCATACCCTACTTCTAGGCTAAGTTTGGTTCAGGTGAATTTGTCAGTCAATTAGTGATACTGATTGACTTCTACCAGATCAGTGATCTCTCGCTTTCCCAAACAACTCACATCTTCAACATACATGTATTGCACGAGATGTTTCCAGTGGTACTGGTACGCCAGTTACAGTGGTACTGGTATGACAGTTACAGTGGTACCAAACCGACTGTGCTGGTACGACAGTTAAAGTGATACCTGTATGACAGTTACAGTGGTACCCATATAACAGTTACAGTGGTACCAGAACGACAGTGCCAGTATGACAGTTACAGTGGTACCGGTATGACAGCTACAGTGGTACCAGTATGACAGCTACAGTGGTACCCATATGACAGTTTCAGTGATACCAGAACGACAGTGCTGGTATGACAGAGTGGTACCCATATGACAGTTTCAGTGATACCAGAACGACAGTGCCTGTATGCCAGTTACAGTGGTACCCGTATCACAGTTACAATGGTACCCATATGACATTACAGTGGTACCCGTATGTTAGTTACAGTGGTACCAGAATAACAGTGCCTGTATGACAATTACAGTAGTACCCGTATGACAGTTACAGTGGTACCCGTATGATAGTTACAGTGGTACCCATATGACAGTTTCAGTGGTACCAGAATGACAGTTGCAGTGGTACCAGAACGACACTGCCTGTATGACAGCTACAGTGGTACCAGTATGAAAGTTACAGTGGTACCCATATGACAGTTACAGTGGTACCAGACCGACAGCGCCTGTATGACAGCTACAGTAGTACCAGTATGACAGTTAGTGGTACCAGAATGACAATGCCTGTGTGACAGTTACAGTGGTACCAGTATAACAGTTACATTGGTACCCGTATGACAGTTACAGCGGTACCAGAACGACAGTGCCTGTATGACAGTTGCAGTGGTACCAGAACGACAGTGCCTGTATGACAGCTACAGTGGTACCCGTATGAAAGTTACAGTGGTACCCGTATGACAGTTACAGTGGTACCAGACCGACAGTGCCTGTATGACAGTTTCAGTGGTACCAGACCGACAGTGCCTGTATGACAGCTACAGTGGTACCAGTATGACAGTTACAGTGGTACCAGACCGACAGTGCCTGTATGACAGCTACAGTGGTACCTGTATGACAGTTACAGTGGTACCAGTATGACAGTTAGTGGTACCCATGTGACAGTTACTGTGGTACCAGAATGGCAGTGCCTGTATGACATTTACAGTGGTACCAGAACAACAGTGCCTGTATGAGAGTTACAGTGGTACCAATATGACAGTTACAGTGGTACCCGTATGACAGTTGGTGGTACCCGTATGAGTTACAGTGGTACCGGTATGACAGTTACAGTGGTATCCATATGACAGTGCCTGTATGATGTATGACCGTTACAGTGGTACCGGTATGACAGTTACAATGGTAAAAAAAATGACAGTGCCTGTGTGACAGTTACAGTGGTACCCGTATGCCAGTTACAGTGGTACCAGAATGACAGTGCCTGTATGACAGTTACAGCGGTACCAGAATGACAGTGCTGGTATGAGAGTTACAGTGGTACCCGTATGACATTTACAGTGGTACCAGAACGACAGTGCCTGTATGACAGTTACAGTGGTACCAGAACGACAGTACGTGTATGGCAATTACAGTGGTACCAGAATGACAGTGCCGGTATGAAAGTTACATTGGTACCAGAATGACAGTGCCGGTATGACAGTTACATTGGTACCGGAATGACAGTGCCGGTATGACAGTAAAGGTAGTACCCGTATGACAGTTACAGTGGTACCAGAACGATGGTGCTTGTATGACAGTTACAGTGGTACCAGAACGACAGTGCTAGCTGGTATGACTTTTACAGTGGCACCACTATGACAATTACAGTAGTACCCGTATGCCAGTTACAGTGGTACCAGGACGACAGTGCTGATATGACAGCTACAGTGGTACCTGTATGACAATTACAGTGGTACCAGAATGGCAGTGCCGGTGTGAAGAATAAGAATGTCCTGGTGATTAGTGTCCCTTTTCATATCCTTTTCTATTGCAACCAAGGGTGAACACTTGTCCCCAATGTGGCGAAAAATGTCCTAGCTGGGTTACAAGACTAAGGGCCGGACACTTGTAGCCACCGGACATTCTTAGCCTCCACACCGGTATGACGGTTACAGTGGTACCAGAACGACAGTGCTGGTATGACAGTTACAGTGGTGCCGGTATGACAGTTACAGTGATACCGGTATGACTGTAGGATAGCTTAAGCATGTGGATTATAGATCTCACCAATCAATAACGATGCAGCTGTAAGCAATGTTTTCCAGAACATATAAACAGAATTGTTTTCATCAAGGATTGCCCTAAATGATAAAATACACGACAGTGCCTGTATGACAGTTGCAGTGGTACCAGAACGACAGTGCCTGTATGACAGCTACAGTGGTACCCGTATGAAAGTTACAGTGGTACCCGTATGACAGTTACAGTGGTACCAGACCGACAGTGCCTGTATGACAGTTTCAGTGGTACCAGACCGACAGTGCCTGTATGACAGCTACAGTGGTACCAGTATGACAGTTACAGTGGTACCAGACCGACAGTGCCTGTATGACAGCTACAGTGGTACCTGTATGACAGTTACAGTGGTACCAGTATGACAGTTAGTGGTACCCATGTGACAGTTACTGTGGTACCAGAATGACAGTGCCTGTATGACATTTACAGTGGTACCAGAACAACATGTATGAGAGTTACAGTGGTACCAATATGACAGTTACAGTGGTACCCGTATGACAGTTGGTGGTACCCGTATGAGTTACAGTGGTACCGGTATGACAGTTACAGTGGTATCCATATGACAGTGCCTGTATGATGTATGACCGTTACAGTGGTACCGGTATGACAGTTACAATGGTAAAAAAAATGACAGTGCCTGTGTGACAGTTACAGTGGTACCCGTATGCCAGTTACAGTGGTACCAGAATGACAGTGCCTGTATGACAGTTACAGCGGTACCAGAATGACAGTGCTGGTATGAGAGTTACAGTGGTACCCGTATGACATTTACAGTGGTACCAGAACGACAGTGCCTGTATGACAGTTACAGTGGTACCAGAACGACAGTACGTGTATGGCAATTACAGTGGTACCAGAATGACAGTGCCGGTATGAAAGTTACATTGGTACCAGAATGACAGTGCCGGTATGACAGTTACATTGGTACCGGAATGACAGTGCCGGTATGACAGTAAAGGTAGTACCCGTATGACAGTTACAGTGGTACCAGAACGATGGTGCTTGTATGACAGTTACAGTGGTACCAGAACGACAGTGCTAGCTGGTATGACTTTTACAGTGGCACCACTATGACAATTACAGTAGTACCCGTATGCCAGTTACAGTGGTACCAGGACGACAGTGCTGATATGACAGCTACAGTGGTACCTGTATGACAATTACAGTGGTACCAGAATGGCAGTGCCGGTGTGAAGAATAAGAATGTCCTGGTGATTAGTGTCCCTTTTCATATCCTTTTCTATTGCAACCAAGGGTGAACACTTGTCCCCAATGTGGCGAAAAATGTCCTAGCTGGGTTACAAGACTAAGGGCCGGACACTCGTAGCCACCGGACATTCTTAGCCTCCACACCGGTATGACGGTTACAGTGGTACCAGAACGACAGTGCTGGTATGACAGTTACAGTGGTGCCGGTATGACAGTTACAGTGATACCGGTATGACTGTAGGATAGCTTAAGCATGTGGATTATAGATCTCACCAATCAATAACGATGCAGCTGTAAGCAATGTTTTCCAGAACATATAAACAGAATTGTTTTCATCAAGGATTGCCCTAAATGATAAAATACTCACAAATGTGATAGGAAGCAAAGTTTGGGAAACAATACACAGAACCAAACAATTCTGACATCTGCATGCCTGTGAAAAATAGACAACAGAGTTATTGTACATCGTCACGCATCTCTATATGATTTGGAACTGTGTTCCTTTGTTTCAATTAATTAGCAATATTTCTCCAGCATGGAAAATTAGCATTTCATATTACAAATGAAGATTCAAACTTTTCCCACAGAGGAAATTTCGAACGAGGCAGTGTTCAACTCTGAGTTGGGTGTTTCAAAATTCCTCCCAAAAATGTACTGTAAATGTACTGTTCAAGTGCAGTGTTTTTCATTTTAAAAATATGCATTAAATAACACTTGCAATATGAGAGGTATATTTTCCAATACTCCGCGAAACAACAATGTGGTCCGCAGTTTAAAAGCAGAATTGCTATTAGGGCTGTCCATAAATTAATACATAACACAATGGGCAATTTGCACTATAGTTCAAGTTAATCCCTGGAGACTGCTGTCTGGCCTTCATGGTAGCGGGCAGTGCACTGACACCTGGCTGGCCCCGAGCGACTCCCTGTGTCTTTAACCTAGAATATATTTTTACTCGATAACAGATTTTATTGCCTAAAAGTGTGCATCATGTCACATTCAATTATTAGGAATATTTGTCCCATTTTTCAAAATGAATAATTTGACTTTTGTGTCTGTGTACCAGATGGGTTCCCGATGACTGGAAGCCCTGCAGTAGAGCATGTGGTGGGGGAAAACAGAGAAGAAAACTTACCTGTATGCAAAAACTGGAGATTAGCAAAGATCGGAGATTGAAGAGAAAACACTGTCAGAGACAGCCCAGACCAGATAACAAAAGGCGATGTAATGTGCACGAGTGTCCGCCATCTTGGCATGCTGGTAAATGGTCCAAGGTGTGTATATAGGCAAGACATTACAAAGGATCACAGTTTATCAGCCTTGTATGTAACATTTTTTGTGAAATTGGTATTTGAAATGTGACACATGAATGTAGCCACTACTATCAACTCTGGGGAAAAAATCAAAGACTTTGCATGAGCAAGTTTTGCTACTTTCCCCATGTATTTCCTTTGAAAATGTGCTACCAATAATTAGTCTATAACGTGAAAATTTTCATCAAAAAAAAAAAAAAAAATGGATCTCAAAATTTTGTTGAATTTAAAATCTCGCATTTTGGTAAACAAAAGTGTTTTTGCAATTACTTCAAGCAAAAATTTGGAATACTGACAGGAAAAATAAGTCAGAATATATATAAGTGAGATCGGTATAACACAACCTATCATATTTCAGGAAGGATTATCACACATTATAAAAAAAATATATTTGCCAGGGCAGAAACAATGTTCCAGTATTATTGCATGAGCATTCACATACATATACTTTCAATTTCTTCATACGTGTATGTAGCTTTATATAACAATTCTTGAGATGAGCCGCCAGCTTATAAAGAAAGTCTCATATGTTAAAAGCTATAATAAATCCTAATTCGATCAACCCAATCTCCAGGTATTAAAATTACAATCGGACGTTTTATTAATTCTTATGACCCACAACCTCTGCTGAATGTAGTTGCAGTAAAAATATTATCACAAGCTAAATTTAACAAATGTTCCAGTAATTGATTTATTTGAACGTTTACAATAATTTAGCAGAACATTAATGAAAACCCACATTGTAATTTTGCGGAAAGTGCCGACGGAAAGTGGGCTTGTATGGGGCATCGACATTCTCGGGTGAAATAACAAACCCTTAGAAGACTCCAGTCCGGCCAGTGGTTTTCTCTGGACTTAAAATGGAGAACAACACAACTCGAATTTCCGAAGATATAGTTTTTACTATATATGCATTTCGAACAGGCTACAATGTTTTCATGTAGTTTGTGAACTCTACCAGTGGTGTGTAGGAGATTATGATGGAATAAAGTCCGATTTGGAATCTCCAAACATTCATTTTTTATACCGTCCACTATGAATGAAGCATGCTGACCCATCAAATTCTCAGTACAATTATGAAAACTCGAACCACTATCTGTCTCAAACCTAGATAATCCTCATCATACTAGGGATTCGTAAAATACAGATCCAGTGCAGTTACACAACCAGGTCATGAAATGGAACATCGGCAATAACTTTGTCGAAACAAGCAGCACTGGAAATTAGAACAGCACACATCATAATACAAGCACAATTACTGGCACAAGTATGGTGGTTGAAAAGTTGATCTTTACGTAAAAGTATGATGGCTAAAAAGTCGATATTTCACAACATGTACGTGACATTACTACTTCCAGTGTTCCGTATCGTGTGGTAGGGGAGAACAGACGAGGAAGGTGTTATGCAGGAGCAGAAGTATGACGGGTTATCATCAGTTACCAGACAATATGTGTGCCTCAACCATCAAACCTCATGACAGACAGGCCTGCTCTATTGTAAACTGTCCACAACGATATGTTTGGAGACTCACCAAATGGGGACGGGTACGTGAAATTTGTCAAATTCTAATTATTGTGAGCCAGTTTACATCCTTTCTTTTTCATTCGAAAAAACCCAAAAAATATTTAGTAAGAATCCATGCTTATGGTGCAGTATGAGTATAGGTCCTTGAATCCATGCTTATAGTGCAGTATGGGTAGGTCCTTGAATCCATGCTGATAGTGCAGTATGAGTAGGTCCTTGAATCCATACTGATAGTGCAGTATGAGTAGGTCCTTGAATCCATACTGATAGTGCAGTGTGAGTAGGTCCTTGAATCCATACTTATAGTGCAGTATGAGTAGGTCTTTGAATCCATGCTTATAGTGCAGTATGGGTAGGTCCTTGAATATGCTTATAGTGCAGTATGGGTAAGTTCTTGAATCCATGCTGATATTTCAGTATGAGTAGGTCCTTGAATCCATGCTTATAGTGCAGTATGAGTCATTCCTTGAATCCATGCTTATAGTGCAGTATGAGTAGGTCCTTGAATCCATGCTTATAGTGCAGTATGGGTAGGTCCTTGAATCCATGCTGATATTGCAGTATGAGTAGGTCCCTGAATCCATGCTTATAGTGCAGTATGAGTAGGCCCTTGAATCCATACTGATAGGGCAGTATGAGTATAGGTCCTTGAATCCATACTAGTGCAGTATGAGTAGGTCCTTGAATCCATGCTTATAGTGCAGTATGAGTAGGCCCTTGAATCCATACTGATAGTGCAGTATGAGTAAGTCCTTGAATCCATACTGATAGTGCAGTATGAGTAGGTCCTTGAATCCATGCTTATAGTGCAGTATGAGTCATTCCTTGAATCTATGCTTATAGTGCAGTATGAGTAGGCCCTTGAATCCATACTGATAGTGCAGTATGAGTAGGTCCTTGAATCCATACTGATAGTGTAGTATGAGTCATTCCTTGAACCCATGCTGATATTGCAGTATGAGTAAGTCCTTGAATCCATACTGATAGTGCAGTACGAGTAGGTCCTTGAATCCATGCTTATAGTGCAGTATGAGTCATTCCTTGAATCCATGCTTATAGTGCAGTATGAGTCATTCCTTGAATCCATGCTTATAGTGCAGTATGAGTAGGTCCTTGAATCCATGCTTATAGTGCAGTATGAGTAGGTCCTTGAATCCATACTGATAGTGCAGTATGAGTAGGTTCGTGAATCCATATTGATAATGAAGTATGAGTAGGTCCTTGAATCCATGCTTATAGTGCAGTATGGGTAGGTCCTTGAATCCATGCTGATATTGCAGTATGAGTAGGTCCGTGAATCTATACTGATAGTGCAGTATGAGTAGGTCCTTGAATCCATGCTTATAGTGCAGTATGAGTAGGCCCTTGAATCCATACTGATAAGTCCTTGAATCCATACTGATAATGCAGTATGAGTAGGTCCTTGAATCCATGCTTATAGTGCAGTATGAGTAGGTCCGTGAATCCATGCTGATATTGCAGTATGAGTAGGTCCTTGAATCCATGCTTATAGTGCAGTATGGGTAGGTCCTTGAATCCATGCTGATATTGCAGTATGAGTAGGTCCGTGAATCCATACTGATAGTGCAGTACGAGTCGTTCCTTGAATCCATGCTGATAGTGCAGTATGGGTAGGTCCTTGAATCCATGCTGATAGTGCTGTACGAGTCATTCCTCGAATCCATGCTTATAGTGCTGTATGAGTAGGCCCATGAGTCCATACTGGTAGTGCATTATGAGTAGGTCCTTGAATGCATGCTTATAGTGCAGTATGGGTAGGTCCTTGAATCCATGCTGATATTGCAGTATGAGTAGGTCCTTGAATCCATGCTTATAGTGCAGTATGGGTAGGTCCGTGAATCCATGCTTATAGTGCAGTATGAGTAGGTCCTTGGAACATTTTCTTTTTAGGATAACCAATCTGTCACCAAGATAATATTCAGTATTGAAAATTGTAACTTTTTATTGGTCATACGCAGTGTTCAAGAACATGTGGCCGTGGGATCAAAATGAGGACAATAATATGTATGCGGTCGGGTCGTCAGAAGAACAGGACGAGGGTTGATGATCGATACTGCCAACACCTGAAGAAGTTAGAGAAACCAGTGACTGGTCGATGTCACGTTAGACCCTGTGCTAGTGAACTGAGGGTTGTGCCTTCATGGTATACACACTCCTGGTCCTCAGTAAGTAAATATAGAACCAACAGCATCAACCTATCCTGAAACCAGTCAATGTAAATGGTTTTGTGATACATAACAGGGTAATACCCATAAATATCTCATCTGGAATGATCATGGTTTATCTGTATTGGTTTGTCATCTCTGTTTTATCTCCAAGTACAAAGCCCGTCAGATACTGTCTTGATCCTTCTTGAAATCATTCTGAGATCAACAGAAAATTTTCATATACATCACAAAAACCGAGACCTTCCAATCAAGATCAAACCAAGAGAAGTGAGTGAGTGAGTTAGGGTTTAACGTTGCGTTCAGTGCCATTTCGGCCATATAGCGATGATATAACCAACTACAATATGATTAGCTGGACATGTGTGACTATGTACAGTCATCATGTAGAGGAAATTATAATCTTCCCCTCGTGGCAACAGACATGGTACAAAGCTCATGCTGTTCACCCACTTGAGGGCAAAAGGAACCCCTCCGGAGATCTCAATAGGTCTCCCTGTTCTGCCCTCCTGTTTTTAGCTGAGAAATATTAAACATTTATAATCAATGTTTCTATTTGTTACTAAGTCAAACCTGCTTGAATTAATGCCTTTTATCTCCGATTAAATGCACAATCAAACGTAGAAAAACGGAAGTTAAAAGAAAAAACCAACTCCCCTAGGAGTTGTCTGCCCCTAGGAGAGCTCTCCCATTCAATCCAGCGTGGTTACTATAAAGGTCATTGTAAGCCTTATTCCAATCCTCTTTCTCAAACCGAGACCAGTAGAAAACAAGGCCGCGGTACGAGGGGAAGGAAGGGAGGGCACATTAAATTCAAGCAGGTTTGACTTAGTAACAAATAGAAACATTGATTATAAATGTTTAATATTTGCTACCTAAGTCTTAAACCTGCTTGAATTAATGCCTCAGTACCAACATATGGAGGTGGGAACCTCGGTCTTGAAGTAGTTCCAAAAGTAGGCTAAGTAACCGCTGGAATGACACAGAAAAACATGGTATGTATTAGCATGAAGCAATCAATCAATCAACAATTTTAAACCTGGTCAAGGACGAAAAGGTTAAAATGTGAATAAGATACAGTTGTACTTATCTTGATTGCTACATCCATGTAGCTGTGCTTGTGGTGTGGAATTAATTTCAACCGAGAAGAGGGACCCCTACCCGTGGGTTGTTGGGTCTACTCGGGAAGCCGTCTATACCAAGAAGAGTGACTCCTACCCGTAGGTCGCTGAGTCTACTTGATAAGGCTTTCTGCATGCAAAATCTTGGCTGTTCCTAAGTCCGGGTGAAGCAGCTAAACAGTCCGTGCCTAGAGGTCGCCAAGCCACACCACTCTCAGTCCACAAACGTCTACGTCCAACTTGCTTCTTGGGAGTTGAGCGTAGATGACGTAGCTGAGATCATGAGAAGGAAGTCAGATTCAACCTGAAAGACACAATCAAAACCGCAATTAAGGTAAAGATCACACTCACCATGGAGTCAGGCATCTTAAAGTGGTGATTTAGTGTCCGACATCTCTTAGAGGATCCAAGGTCGTCCATCTGAACTTATTTCTTCCTTCAATATGTGATCAATCAAATGTGGACTAATAGAATGAATGAGATGAGATGATACAGCAATTTGCAGATTTGCTGCGATGATCCAAAATGCCGCCCCCCCCCCCTTCTTTTTGAAAATTTAGTTGACCACGTGCTGGGCCGCTATTAACGGCCCAAGCGTGGTCATCCTTTCTGACTGGACTGACATATCTCTCAGATAGAAGTTGGTGAACGTGGAGTTCGCCGTCCAGGCACAAGATTGGACAATGTCATGGAGGGACAGATTCTTCCATAATGGCCATGACGTGGCAATGGCGCGAATCTCATGAGAAGAGGCAGTCGACAACAGAGGGGGAGCGTCTATGGCCAATTGATAAGACCATTTAATGGTTTTCTTCAACCACGCGGCGATGGTATTTTTAGTAATGTCACGCAAAGCCGACGGGCGAAGAGACAGAAATAACAGGCGCCGAGAGCCGCGAGCGGAGTCGGTACGAGTAAGATAGTGGCGAATCGCCCGGACCGGGCATAACAGGAGGTCGTCTTCGAGCCCATGCACAAAGTCTGACAACGCAGGAATGGAGTACGATCGATGAGCGCACGGACCTGAACGAACACTCATTTTTGGCGATAAATTCAGGAATGGGCCGAAAAGAAATGCGAGACCAATCCGCCGTCCAGGTCATAGAGGATCTTTCAAGAGCATGAAGTTCAGATACTCTAGAAGCTAAAGCAAACGCCGCCAAAAAGGCGGTCTTATAAGACACAGCTTTTAAAGAAGCGGATTCCAAAGGTTCAAAGGGCGGACGAATCAGAGCACACAGAACCACACCAATATCCCATTTCGGTAACAGTTGGCGCGTACGGCGAGACTGTAACGCGAAGGCGCGAATGAGCGCAGAGATATTATCGTTAAGACTAATGTCTACACCCGAAGTAGGGCGTAACACCCTAGCCAGAGCAGATCGATACCCTTCAATGGTGCTGATTTGAAACTTCTTATCACGATGAAGATGAAGGAGAAAGTCAGCTACTAAGGAAACAGAGGCAGAGTCGGGATCGGCATCCTGTCCTCGACACCAGGAGACGAAATAGGACCATTTCGCCTGATAGATCTGCGATGTGGAAGATCGATTGGCTGAAACCATCGTTCGTGCAACCTCAGCTGAAAATCCCTGGACTGCGAGTGCATTCTGGATAGTCTGCAAACGTGTAGGTTGAGCCACCGTGGGTTGTGACGGAAAATCCCGTGCGGTTGACGTAACAGGCTGGGCCAAACTGGCAGTCGACGCGGCGGGGCCGTGAGAAGCGGAACCAAAACCGGAAACCACTGTCGACGAGGCCACCACGGAAGTACGAGTAGAATGATGCAGTCGTGACGAGAAATCTTCTGAAGCACTTCCAAAATCAGGGCCATCGGTGGGTAGGCATAAGCTAGGAAGTTGTCCCAATTGATTGACAGGGCGTCGACGTCGAAGGCTTGAGGATCCAGAATCGGACTGACAAACAGGGTCAATTGGGCGTTGTTCCTCGTCGCAAAGAGATCGATCAGAGGGGACTCCCAGATGGTAGAGATCTGCTGGAACACCTCCGGATGAAGTTGCCACTCGGTCTGAAGAACGGTGTCCGGACGTGATAAGCTGTCCGCTAAGACATTGAGCCGCCCCGGAACATGGCGGGCGTGAATATAAATATGATGAATACGAGTCCACTCGTACAGATCCCAAACTAGACGAAACATTGGTAGCGAGCGGGTGGTTCCCAACTTGCTGATGTGCGCAATGACTGTGGAATTGTCCGTCGCTATGAGGAGAGATGAGTACATGAGACGATGACTCCAATGTTGCACCGCCAGAATGACTGCCTTCATCTCCAGCAGGTTGATGTGAAGACTGGCATCCAACGTTGACCATCTGCCGGATACCTCGAATATGTCCAGATGGGCTCCCCAACCGGTCTCGGACGCATCGGTGTACAGATGATGACTCGGAGCCGGAAAGCGGAATGGAACGCCCTGCATGACATTGAGCCGGGATTGCCACCAGACCAGATATGGATGAAGAGACGTCAATACCGGCACCGCTGGATTGATGGAAGGTGTCTGTAGGTAAGGATACAGATGATACTGTAGTGGACGCACCTGTAGTCGGCCGTAATGAGTTAAGTCCTGAGTGGAAGTGAGCAAACCTACCAAACTTTGCCACTGTTGACGTGTCCGTGACGTTGATGACAAAAACTTTCGGATTAACAGCTGAATTTTGTCCCAACGATCCTCCGGAGGGTATACTCGCTGATGAGTATCGAACACTGCGCCGATGTAACGACGAACTTGAGCCGGAACCAACTCTGACTTGAGAGGATGAGGGATGAATCCTAGATGCCGTAACACCAGAAGCGTGAACTGGTCTTGCACGTTGAGACGGGCCTCGTCCGCCGCCCAAAGGAGGATGTCGTCTATATAAACCTCTATCTGAATACCTCGCAGGTGTAGAAATTCCATGACAGGAGAGGTAATGCGGGTAAACAACCAGGGGGCCACATTGACCCCGAATGGGAGGACCTGCCACTCGAATCGACGTTCGTTGATAACGAAGCGGAGATAACGGCGATGACGTGGATGAATTGGAATATGAAGATACGCGTCCTGCAGATCGACTGAGGCCAGCCAATCCCGAAGATGTATGCGGGCCCGAATCGATGAAACAGTCGGCATCTTGAAATGAGGGGGGGTGGTGAGATGAAACTTGTTTAACACTTTTAGGTCGATCACCATCCGCATCTGGTGCGAGTCTTTCTTGGGGA
>JAVTVY010041461.1:0-17568 GCA_036873755.1 Hanleya hanleyi | reverse complement strand
CTTTGATCTCAATAATGTTGGAGGGTAGGTTAGTATACACATGATCTATACAGGATTTGGAGGTAGGGGTGACTCTTGTGGGTTCAGTGATAAGTTGCTTCAAGTCATGTGTAACCGGGACAGTTTTCCATCGTGGTGGTAAGGAATGGGGTAAAAGGTAATCTATGTTAAGGTCTCCAACTATAATAACTTCCATGTTGGTGGAGAGTGCCTTGGCCAATTCAGCTTCAAAGAGATCATACCAATGAACCAGAGATTTTGGGGGGCGATATACAGTACAGAGCAAAAAGGGTTTCTCTTTACCACGTTGAACTTCCAGCCATATAGACTCGATGTTACTAATTTCCAAGTCAGACTTCCTGGAGTATGATATAGATGTAGACATGTAAATGAGAATGCCACCACCATCTTGATCCACCCGATCTTTACGGAGATTATCTATGGTATAACCATCTAAGTTGAGGTCTGAGTCAGCAGTGACAGAAGTAAGAAAAGTTTCAGTGTAGCAGATGATATCAAAAAGGTTATCAGGATGGAAAATGGTAAATTTCAGTTCATCTAGCTTAGGAAGAAGGTGCTGTATGTTGTGCTGCACTATCTTCAGACCTTTTCGACTTAAGTGAAATAGGTTACTACTGTTGAAAGAGGAACTTGCCCAGTCACAGGAGTTAGAATTACATATAATAATGATGACAATCACATATATAAAGATAGACATTGTGCCTATTAGGTAAATACTACCATAGGAACCATGAAAGCCATTATCCAGGGGAGCTAAGTTAACACATTTTGAGAAATCAATAACACACCTGACAGTCACTCGGACTATTACTACATTTGTGAGACTCATCAGTACAAGTACCACTGGAGCATTGGAAACATTCTGCAGGTGAACATTCAACAGAATCTATTATACTACCAGAACAATGCAAGGAATCACTTGAACATCCAACAGGATCGATGGTACATGTACTACTAGAAAATTGCAAGAAACTGGTAGTACATTCAACAGGATCTAGAGTACATGTATTTCTAGAACAATGTAAGGAATCTGGAGGAGTACATTGGAAGTTATTAATGGTACATGTACGACTAGAACATTTAGGAGAATCAGTAGTACATTTGACTAGATCAATAATGCTTGTACGACTAGAACATTGTAAGAAATCTGTAGTACATTTGAAAGAATTTATGGTACAGGTACCACTAGAACATGGTAAGGAAATCGTAGGAGTACATTTGACAGAATCTATGGTACATGTACTACTAGGACATTGTAAGGAATCAATATGAGTACTTTGTGGGTAATCCATGGTGAATGTATTATTAGAACATTGTAAGGAATCCTTAGGAGTACATCTGACAGAATCTATGGTACATGTACTATAAGGACATTGTAAGGAATCAATATGAGTACTTTGTGGGTAATCCATGGTGAATGTATTATTAGAACATTGTAAGGAATCCTTAGAAGTACATTTGACAGAATCTATGATACATGTACTACTAGAGCATTGTATGGAATCCGTAGGAGTACTTATGACAGAATCAGTGGTAAATGTATGATCAGAAGCGCTTTGTAAGGAAGCAACAGGAGGAAGTTCATTGAGATTCGAATCAATAGCACTACAACATGAGATATTGATACAATCATCAGCACCTTCTGAAGAAAAACTACAGTCACCGATATCGGTTACATTAGGTTTTGGTACAGTAACATTAGTATATGGGGAAAGCATGGTAGCATTTGGTTCCAAATATGTACAAGTAGCACTACATAGAGCGGCATCATCAGTATACACCAGGGATGAAACTGGAGAGATATTACATTGCAAAGGTAACACTGAAACAGGTTGATTGAACAATGGATTACAAATGCAGCTGTCTAAGAAAGTGTCGCAGTTTGCACACAGCTGACTTAGTATACCAAACACCCTCATAGCCAGTGACCTAGTGATATTTGCGAATGGCATAGCAGTCTTTTATTTTGTGACCAAATTTGGAGCACCCACGGCACTGCAATCTGCGTTCATGCCTGCAGCTGGACACCAAATGACCCCCTTCACCACAAAAATAACATTTCGGGGATCGTGTTTGAGAGGATCGAGGGCCAGACCAAGATTTGACCGATTTTGATAGCCCGAATGGTCAAACTCATCATGGGAATATGCATGATTTGGCTCATCATAATGACGAGGTGAACGGTTTGGTTCATCATAAGGATGAAATGAACGGTATGGCTTGTCATAAGGACGATGTGGACGGTTTAGCTCGTCATAGTTATGATATGCACGAATGGGCTCGTCATAAGGACGTGTACGGTTTGGTTGGTCATAAGGGCGATGATTTGGCCCATCACGTGACTTCTCTTTGATAATAGGGATGGCTGCATGGATAGTTTGAAGTAGTTGGGCTGTACCCCTCAGAGAGAGATGAATCTGATCTGTTGCCAGTAGGGTGGAGACTGGCTTTCCATTTAGAGCAACGAATGAGTCATACTGCTCTATGAAGTCGAGACCTTCATCTGCACATAGTTGTTGAAGGGCTTGATTCAGTTCTTTCACATCCGCGTCACGTCTCGGAGGAAGACCAGACACCCTGACATTCACCCTTGTTTTTTGTTTGATAGCACCGAGTAGCTGACGATAGTCTTCTATGATTTGGGTTGTTGACTTCCCATCATTCACATCATTTTCCCCACAAAGAAGTACTAAAGAGGAATAGCAGGAGAGATCCATGTTCTCCAGGTGATATTGAATGTCTTTGACTACTGCCCCCCTATGTGTGCGGACATGAACATCTTCACTCAAGCCTTTAGTTTTGACATGCTTGAGGATTGAGGAACCTATCAGCAGGGTTTTATTTGGCTGTGGCGATGATCTGGGAGGAGGAGGAGGAGGAGGAGGAGGCTCACTTAACCAGGTTGGAGTTTTGAGCAGGTGATGCAGGGTGGAGCGTAGGTAGGATACCTGTAGATTCTGATAGGGGACTCTGTGTCAAGTTCGATATTTTGCCAACATCAGCTTGCATTGCAGACATTTCATTCATGAGAGTACGTTTCTCATTCACAAGCTTAGCATTCATTTCCTGTAAAATATCTATTTCTTTGTCTTTCAAAGAGAGTTTCTTGTTTTGGATGTTAACTCGTTTTTGCATATCTTCTGTGGATTCCTCCTTAACCTTCGTCAGCATTTTAGCAACCAGAGCTATCTCCTCATTTTAACATTTGATTGTCTGTTGAGACTCCTTAACAATTGAGTGCAGTTTACACGATTCACTGTCAAGTTGGTCAATTTTGGACCGCAGGCGGGCATTTTCAGCCTTCTCTATTGCAAACAACTCTTCTGTTTTCAAGAGTTTGTCAGTTTTGGACCGCAGGCGGCCATTTTCAACCTTCTCTATTGTAAACGACTCCTCTGTTTTCAAGAGTTTGTGAGAGAGATCATTAATCACAAGTGTCAGCTCTGACGTGTTTGTAGCGAGTTGCTCATCACGATTTTTCATTGACTCCTCATGATCAGAAGTGAGTTTTATTATTGAAAGTTCATGACACACGGTCAGGCCGTCTTTCTCAGCTACAAGTTCTTGAAGTTCATCATTGAGTAACTGTAAAGCTGAAATATGCTGCTTGGCATTGAGAAGATCAAAATGCAGGACTTCCTCAGGATTCTCTATTGAAAGGTCCGGCGAAGAAGGTAAGTCACTCACCGGGGAGCCATTTGAATGTATGGTGAATGTATTATTAGAACATTGTAGGGAATCCTTAGGAGTACATTTGACAGAATCTATGATACATGTACTACTAGAGCATTGTATGGAATCCGTAGGAGTACTTATGACAGAATCAGTGGTAAATATATGATCAGAAGCGCTTTGTAAGGAAGCAACAGGAGGAAGTTCATTGAGATTCGAATCAATAGCACTACAACATGAGATATTAATACAATCATCAGCACCTTCTGAAGAAAAACTACAGTCACCGATATCGGTTACATTAGGTTTTGGTACAGTAACATTAGTATATGGGGAAAGCATGGTAGCATTTGGTTCCAAATATGTACAAGTCGCACTACATAGAGCGGCATCATCAGTATACACCAGGGATGAAACTGGAGAGATATTACATTGCAAAGGTAACACTGAAACAGGTTGATTGAACAATGGATTACAAATGCAGCTGTCTAAGAAAGTGTCGCAGTTTGCACACAGCTGACATAGTATACCAAACACCCTCATAGCCAGTGACCTAGTGATATTTGCGATTGGCATAGCAGTCTTTTATTTTGTGACCAAATTTGGAGCACCCACGGCACTGCAATCTGCGTTCATGCCTGCAGCTGGACACCAAATGACCCTCTTCACCACAAAAATAACATTTCGGGGATCGTGTTTGAGAGGATCGAGGGCCAGACCAAGACTTTGACCGATTTTGGTAGCCCGAATGGTCAAACTCATCATGGGAATATGCATGATTTGGCTCATCATAATGACGAGGTGAACGGTTTGGTTCATCATAAGGATGAAATGAACGGTATGGCTTGTCATAAGGACGATGTGGACGGTTTAGCTCGTCATAGTTATGATATGCATGAATGGGCTCGTCATAAGGACGTGTACGGTTTGGTTGGTCATAAGGGCGATGATTTGGCCCATCACGTGACTTCTCTTTGATAATAGGGATGGCTGCATGGATAGTTTGAAGTAGTTGGGCTGTGCCCCTCAGAGAGAGATGAATCTGATCTGTTGCCAGTAGGGTGGAGACTGGCTTTCCATTTAGAGCAACGAATGAGTCATACTGCTCTATGAAGTCGAGACCTTCATCTGCACATAGTTGTTGAAGGGCTTCATTCAGTTCTTTCACATCCGCGTCACGCCTCGGAGGAAGATCAGACACCCTGACATTCACCCTTGTTTTTTGTTTGATAGCACCGAGTAGCTGACGATAGTCTTCTATGATTTGGGTTGTTGACTTCCCATCATTCACATCATTTTCCCCACAAAGAAGTACTGAAGAGGAATAACAGGAGAGATCCATGTTCTCCAGGTGATATTCAATGTCTTTGACTACTGCCCCCCTATGTGTGCGGACATGAACATCTTCACTCAAGCCTTTAGTTTTGACATGCTTGAGGATTAAGGATCCTATCAGCAGGGTTTTATTTGGCTGTGGCGATGGTCTGGGAGGAGGAGGAGGAGGCTCACTTAACCAGGTTGGAGTTTTGAGCAGGTGATGCAGGGTGGAGCGTAGGTAGGATACCTGTAGATTCTGATAGGGGACTCTGTGTCAAGTTCGATATTTTGCCAACATCAGCTTGCATTGCAGACATTTCATTCATGAGAGTACGTTTCTCATTCACAAGCTTAGCATTCATTTCCTGTAAAATATCTATTTCCTTGTCTTTCAAAGAGAGTTTCTTGTTTTGGATGTTAACTCGTTTTTGCATATCTTCTGCGGATTCCTCCTTAACCTTCGTCAGCATTTTAGCAACCAGAGCTATCTCCTCATTTTAACATTTGATTGTCTGTTGAGACTCCTTAACAATTGAGTGCAGTTTACACGATTCACTGTCAAGTTGGTCAATTTTGGACCGCAGGCGGGCATTTTCAGCCTTCTCTATTGCAAACAACTCTTCTGTTTTCAAGAGTTTGTCAGTTTTGGACCGCAGGCGGGCATTTTCAACCTTCTCTATTGTAAACGACTCCTCTGTTTTCAAGAGTTTGTGAGAGAGATCATTAATCACAAGTGTCAGCTCTGACGTGTTTGTAGCGAGTTGCTCATCACGATTTTTCATGGACTCCTCATGATCAGAAGTGAGTTTTATTATTGAAAGTTCATGACACACGATCAGGCCGTCTTTCTCAGCTACAAGTTCTTGAAGTTCATCATTGAGTAACTGTAAAGCTGAAATATGCTGCTTGGCATTGAGAAGATCAAAATGCAGGACTTCCTCAGGATTCTCTAAAGAAAGGTCCGGCGAAGAAGGTAAATCACTCACCGGGGAGCCATTTGAGTATGGGAGAGTCTTGTCCAAGGCCCCCATGATTATGATACAAGATGGCGGACTCTCGCTGACGCATTCACCGATGCTCAAACACCGCTGGATAACACAAACAGACCTACACGGTGCCTGGAAACTTTCCCTGAATGTAGCTGAGGGCCTTAAAATACCCTGTGTATTGGCTAATTAGCACACCTAGTCCGGTTTTATAATGAAAACTCGACTTTTCCTACGGAGCAACAAGATTTGAAAACAGTGCCAACCGGAACCGGAAGTCTGTCTGGTATATGCTGTACCTTAGGCATATGTTGTCCTTTATCTTTGTACAAATTAAAATATTTGCTCTATCATCGGCTTCACAAGCCGAGATTCATATAGTGATCTGATGGTAACCGTACAAACGTCGCCTACCACTCCAACCGCCTAGTCATACAGGACAGGAGCTCTAACCGGCATGGCCAAATCTATAGAACGTCAGTCTATCACTCGATGACGTCGATCCGGCTCACCGGTGAAACTTTTATTACATTATAAATTAATACATATTTAGACAATGTACAAATTGGGAATTAACGAAATCTGGTGAGTAGAAAGCAACCATACGAGTCCACAGGAAAGCTTTTCTCGGCCCCTCACAATCAGATTATAGAATAAGCAAGATTCTTAGACGCAGCCTTAGTATCTCAACGGCGCTTTTATTGCATCTGTTCGTGTGGAGACTAAGCGGAATTAGATACGCTAGCTCGGAAGCTGTAATGACAGATCAGCTCAAACAACTCATCTGATGTTAATGGATGAACATCATGGACGTCTGATGGAATAAACGCCTCAACATGGGGTAAAACTTGTAAATGCAAGAATACCCAGGAAAACAAACCTGTAATGCCCGACGTCGTATGGCCTAAATTTCCCACCAAAACAATAAACCTACATATATTTTTACAGAGGGCGGGCCTATATTCATCTGAACAGCCAGAAACGGTTCGGTCAGACCATGATCGGGCGATGTGGAGTCGGCCATGCGCGATTAACTCACGGGCATTTGCTAATGGAGGAGCCAGTCCCAGGGTGTATTCCATGCCGCTAGCGGGGCATATTCTTGTCGATTGTGTGGGTTTTGGCATTGTATGAGATTTTTTTTATCAAGCGGCTACATTGGAAGGTCTTTTTAGTCGGGGGAGAGAAGACTGCGTCTTGGGTTATTTGAGAGAAATCGGTTTGTTGCATAAGTTTTAATGTGTGTATGTTTCAATGTGTTCGATTACTAAGTTATTGGCTTGAGTACTTAGAATTTTGTTTGATCGTCGCTATATAGCTGAGATATTGCTGAATGCGAGATTAAACCTTAATTCTCTCTCTCTCTCTCCCTCTCTCTCTCTCTCTTGCACGTAGTGACGATCGTTATTGTGAATGGGGCCCATTTTGATTTTCTCGAATATTTAGATCATCGTCTAAATGAGACGTTACCATAGACGATCATAACATGTCAATACAATTGCGAAAAAAAATCTCTGTTGTTTCCCTTGTTACATCATTTTTGTCTGGCTCATTCACAAAAGAAAGTTTTCACGTAATGAGACAAAAACATGATCCTGGCCTAGATGATAAGTGGATTATGATTTAAACGTCTACCACTTTTGCTGACGATACTACGATATCTGTTTCTAGCAAATCGCTTGAGGTGATAAGTAAATGCCTACATGACGATATGCTCTCTACTAGTCAATGGTGCTCTGATAACAAATTGTACCCTAATTGTATCAGAACCAAAGCTATGATTGTTACTACCAGCCAGAAGAGATGTCATTTGGACAGATCTGATTTAAATGTAACGCTTGGCAACACAAAATTAGAAACAGTTCAGTATAAAAAACTACTTGTTGTCATAAACAATAATCTGGACTGGTCTGAACATGTCAAGTTAATAGAGAGTAAGACTAACCCAAATCTATACCTTTTCGCCAGGATTAGAAAATTTTTACCTTTACATGCTAAAAAATTATTTTACTCCTGTTTTATATTGCCTCGTTTGTCTTATTGTTCTAATGCTTGGGGTACTACATCTTCTTCCAACTTGTATATCTTGGAGCGCATTCAATGGCGTGCAATGAAACTGATACTAGATTCCGATCCCTCTGAGCACATAAAAGACCTTTACATTAAGCATAAGTTGAAACTGAATAGCCTTATCTTTGTTTCTAAAGTTATCCATAATTTAGCCCCGAACTATGTATCTGGTATGTTTGAGGAATATGCGCCAGCTAGATCCCTAAGATCTTCTACTCAGAAGTTATTGCGTATTCCAAGGGCTCGGACTGAATTTTTTAAGCGCTCGATCCAAATTACTGGTTAGTCTGATTTTAACAATTTGCAAGCTCGTATTAAGGTAATTGATACAATTGGCGCATTTAAAACTGCATGTAAACATCATTTAATTCCACAATTTCTGGCCGATAGTTCTTATTGATTATTTCAATATAGTACATGTATTTTTTCTAATCTAATGACAGTGCCTGTTTTGTTTTATATGTCTATCTGAATATATACACACGACACAATTATAGTCATTTATTGTCATTTTTATTTATTTTAGTAATTTAATTTTTTTTTATGTTACTCTGCATTTTTTATGTTACTCTGCATATAGCGATTTAAAATTTTAGAATGTTCTTATTCGACTGGTTTAACTATAATTTTCTATCTTGTTCGGTTGATATAACTATATGACTTTTTATGTATATATTTACTTTGCACTTTTAACACGTCTGTTCCATTGTTATATTTTATTGTTTTCGCCCTCGACCTTCATGAAAAGAGGTTTTATATGCCTATGAAGTTATCGAATTTTTAAGTAAAGATTGTCCGTCCGTCCGTCTGTCCTGGGCTCCAAATTCTTTTTCTTACCCTCGAGCTAGGGGGCCGAAACTTACCACACTATACCATTGGGTCAAGCTTTACCAAAAAATGTACAAAAAAAATCCAAGAATGCCGCTTTGATGGCGTCACAGTGACATTATTCAAAAAAGGCATTATTATTTATGTAATTTCTCCGAAAATACTGCATGATACATTAGTAAATATTAATCTGATGTGAAATAAAATAATTTTTGCCCAATTTTCTCCGCGAAAACACAGAAATTTTGAAGAAATATTACGCAAACATAGTTTTTCTGGAACCCTGAACGGCCGGCATTTTGAATTTACCCATGATCCCCTGCTCAGTGGTTCTGCAAATAGGCTCAAAATGACCCCAATATGATAAACGAAAAAGTCAGTTCTCAATTTGTTTTCGTTCCGGAGATAGCATAGTTTGATACGACCTGGTAGGATAAAGTGAATTGTCTTAAGATACAGCTCACCATGCTTTGTGACCTAGACCTATAAAGTTTGACTCCTGGGTTTCAAGGGGTACCGTACTCCTGAGGTAGTGATGCGATCGTTTCTGGCGCCTCGTATACGATAGCCGAGGGTCAGATGAATGGGACGATTATTTCAATTACTGACATTATTTATGTGCTAGATTAGGCAGTGGGGTTTCTGATGGAAATTAGACATTCAAGACATGCATCCACTCGTGACAATGTCAATGATATGTTTTATCTGGTCTTTTTATTTCGATCTCAATGACGAATTCCAAAGTACATTGCAATCAGGTTCGAGGAGCAATCATGCCCAAATGAGGGCGTCTAAAATGAATTATTTCCTTTGGTCAGACGGTTGCAACATCAAAATTCTGAGATGTGCTATAAATACAATACTTTCCTGATTTTAGGCCATGTTGCAGATATTTGATTCTGACTATTTAGGCAAGAGTATTCCACATAGCCAAAATGCTATCCAGTGCACAAATCAAATTGGGGCTCCATTTGTGGAAAGTTCCATGACCGAAACGGATGTAGTTGTGTGTAATTATTCAAATATTTGTGGCTCTAGCGGAGAATTTACCTATAAATCAAATCAGCAGGTGGCAAACGAAACAAAAACAACCTCGAACACTTTACTTGCTCTTTGAGTGTAGCTCCATTACCCGATGTTCTAGGAAATTTCATGAAATTTTGTTATTCAGTAATCATGAATTACCATGATTTCTATTATAAACAATATCGGGGAAATACCAAACAAGGCGTTTACTCTAAACAGTCGCTCAACTATTGGCATTAGAATCGAGATTGAAAACGTTATTGTTAGCGGAATTGAAGACAATAATGATGTCAAAGTTTCGTCGCCATCCACTATTATTATTAACGCAATTAGAACGATACCAAGGACCACAGGCTCGCAAAACAAGAGTTTTGGGGGATGTGGACGGTGGTATTACGGTGAAGTGTCGAAATATGCTTTTTATATAAGGCATGGGGTTATATATAAAGACCCCATATTTCGACACTTCATCGTAATATCACCGTCCACACCTCCAAAACTCTTGTTTTGCGTGCCTGTGCCAAGGACCAATGGTAATATTAATATGATCATCGGCGATGCCGGTATACCAGTGAATTATGGTTTAAACGAAGATGGTAAGTGACGACACGCGATTTACCAAACAATGTGGGGGTGTTGAATTGAACTAGGTTAGTTCATGGCAAAAGTTGATCTTCAATCCGATTATCGTTTTCTGTGTATTTATTATTCCAATTCTGAATACACTGGCATACAACGGACTTCTTAACTAGATACAAACAACGGACTTCTTAACTAGATACAAACAACGGACTTCTTAACTAGATACAAACAACGGACTTCTTAACTAGATACAAACAACGGACTTCTTAACTAGATACAAACAACGGACTTCTTAACTAGATACAAACAACGGACTTCTTAACTAGATACAAACAACGGACTTCTTAACTAGATACAAACAACGGACTTCTTAACTAGATACAAACAACGGACTTCTTAACTAGATACAAACAACGGACTTCTTAACTAGATACAAACAACGGACTTCTTAACTAGATACAAACAACGGACTTCTTAACTAGATACAAACAATTCTTTTGTGGATGCTTCGAATTATAATTTAAACTGGCTTACAATGGCATTTGTGTGGAGCTATAGCCTTTGTGTGCAGATGCTCATACTTTTATGTAAACGCACGTATTCTCTTTCGAGCTGGGAAGCCACCAGCGGTATTTCATGGATTAACTCAAAGTGTGTGTGTAGCTTGATACACACACGACGATCTAAATGTACTTCATATTTGGATGACTTCATAGTTTATGCTCTGACTTGTAATGCCCGCAAGAAAGCCATCAATAAGTTGAATTAAAAAAACTGGGTTGCCGTATAAATTGACCTAAAATTACTGGCCCATGTCATGAAATCTATGAAATTCAAATAATGTCTCACTAGATCCTTGTAAGTTAGAAGCGTTGATATAAATACAAAACATTACAAATATATTGTTGTTAATCTGTAGAGCTGCTGAACATTTATAGGCCGGCCGCAGGCGCCATAATCAGGTCTAATTTGCAGTCAATATGCAGGAGTAATGTATAGTCTGTTCAGCTGTTTCGAGTTCTACCTGCAGTATCACTGCATTTAAATAAAACTCGTATGTAGTTCTTTGTACAACAAAGATATATCTTTGCAGTGAATGGAGCTTCAATGAAAGGGTTGGCTCGTTCCGTTTGAACAGAATACCATGCCGATTGGTTGATAGATAAAGCTGGTAATATGGTGTATACCTATGTCAACTGGATTTGACGGCATACCCGATAATCTATATTAGGCATATGTTGTCCTTTATCTTTGTACAAATTAAAAGATTTGCTCTATCATCGGCTCACCGGTGAAACTTTTATTACATTATTATTTAATACATATTTAGACAATGTACAAATTGGGAATTGACGAAATCTGGTGAGTAGAATGCAACCATACGAGTCCACAGGAAAGCTTTTCTCGGCCCCTCACAATCAGACTATAGAATACGCAGGATTCTTAGACGCAGCCTTATTATCTCAGCGGCGCTTTTATTGCATCTGTTCGTGTGGAGACTATGAAGTAACCACATTAATTAGACTCAGATACGCTGGTTGAGGGACTGTGAAGAAATATTAGTTACAAACTAACTCTTCTGATGTTTAGATGAGCATCGAGGGCGTCTGATGGCGTATCTCTCCAAGATGGGGTAAAATTTGTAAATTCAAGAATACTCAGAACAACTAACCTGCAAGCTTTAGCGAGATATAAAACATGATGCAGAAAATAGTTTGACGTGAATATACTACCAAGCTCATACACCACAATAGTTCTCAAATTTTGTGGAGAATATCGCACGGAAGAAAATGAAATCGTGGTACCTTTCGTTAGTAGCGTTGACCAAGGGGTTCCAAGATGTTAAAATGAAAACTCACGGTCAAAGCGTGACTGATAGAGATTATACTTCGTAAAACGAACTGCAGATTTAAATGAAAGAATATTGGTCAAGAATATGGGTTTAACGGAGTACGATGATTCACTGTGAGCTAACTGTCGAGATCCGGCAAGAAGACCATGTTGCCGTTAGGCTAATTGTGTCGTATGCATCCGGTCTCTTGTATTTTTTGTGAGCGGCGGCTGTCTACTGAATGCCGGATATTGTATTTAATATTCTAGCTGTACGTACCATATCGATATATAGACGTAGGTGAAGACAACAGAGGTCAATGACGAACACCCGTTTTTTGTTTATGCAGACCGACAAAAGGAACCTATATAATTCCCTCGGTGTGTCGACTGTGACCTTTTCTGGCGTTCCTGTTCTAACGGGCGGATGAATAACTCATCGCAAGGCTTGTTTTCATAGCGTTTGATAACTACAGAGTTGTGAAAGCCACACTTACTGCTGTTATTTCCCTGTGTATGAGTTAACACCTGATTTCCTAAAATACCGACTGAAGGCAAAGATCATGTCAGAGAAAATGAGGGAAGACAAACAAACAAGCAAAGAGGGGAGAGGAGACAGACAGTAATCACAACCTGTACATGTACAGAACCCCGGATAAAGGATGGGCCTGGGTGGTTACTATAGGTAGGTTACAACCGCCACATGCCTTACGAAGGAGTTCGGTCCGTTATGAAAATACTATTGTGATATAACTGCATTAAATGACCGTAGTTTGTGTATATCTGTAGTATTTCTGTATTGTACTAGTTACTATGGTATACTAGTTGTTTTTACGAGGTACTATCTGAGAGGGATGGGTACTGTAGTATAAATTTCAATGTATAGTACGCAGGTGGTTTGCTATAGTATACTCGAAGTGTCCTTTAAAATATAAATGCCTAATTTGTCATCAGGAAGGAGAGATACCGTGACTAACAATGAAAGAAATGAGTCATTGGGTCCTCGTCCTGTTCCCCTCACAGAAGTTCGAAAAGAACTTTTATGCAGAGGCTCTCAGGCAGAAAAAAACATCTGTCAGCTGAGGAGCCTCAGTAGGGGTATGGAAGACTGTAGGTCCCAATGGCAAGGCCATCAAAGTAAAAACAAACATCGGTCATCAGAGGATAGACTCCGTCGGGGGAAACGAGAAAACCACAAAAGAGAACGAGAAAACTTCAAACCACAACGCGTCTCTCTTTGGCGAGATGGAAGAATAATGTGGTTCGGAGGATGAAGATGTTGTCAGTAATAGTGAGCTTTGCGGTGGTGTGGATGCTGAGCCAGGTGATCAGAAGTCTGCTTCTGATCATACTGAAAGTGTTGACATCGCATTGACTCCGGGAGAGGACAACTTACCGCATACTGGTCGTGTGTCGGGTCAGGATGCAGCTGTGCAGTCTGTTGTTTCGTGCATTAATCCTATCCACTCTGGTGTAGATTTAAACTTTACACCAAATGAGGAAATAATGAAAGCATTCGCAGATCATGAAAGTTATCAACAGTCTTGTAGTAATAATGCTACCCCGAATCAGGAAAAGGAGAAAAAGGAGAAAACCTTAGATATCGAAACCGGCATGAAGCCTAAAATAGTCGATGCTACCTCCACTCGGCCGGCGATTCAACTATGCTCTCTGATGAAGTTTGATGAATGTAATGAACGGCCACTGAAAGGCGAGACTTCCTTGAACCAAAGGTCGAAGGACTTGTTGGGACAAGAGAGAGAGAGAAAGATGTTTATAAGAGGAAAAGTAAAAAAGAAGAGAAAGAACTAATGAATAATGAAAAAGAAAGGTCAAAAAGAATTACCCAAAATAAAACGTTAACCTTCTATAAATTAACCTTATATATCATGGCTTGGGCAGTTTTATATATCATTTCTTTATACAGATTAAAAATGGCTCAGTCACCAACTATCATTCAGTTGAATTGCAGAAGAGTTTGGTCAGATTTAAATGGACTCCAATTATTAACTCAAGATTATGAACCATCAGCTTTTTGTCTCAACGAGACCTTTCTGAAGAAAGCAGATAAAGATAAACTCAAATTTTGCCAATACACACCTTACCATTCCTACGCTTTAGACGAACATGAAAAGCTACAGGCAGCTCAGTAGTAGTTAAAAGCTAAAAATAGTCACATTGACCTCTTTGCACTTAAACTTGAGGCGTTGGCACTGGAGATTGGAAAGTGACCTCTGCCAGAGTTTGGCCGCCATCTTGAATTTGGTAAAAAACTTTACCAATGTGGCAGCGGCTTATTCTCTTGAACTCGGATACAAGGTCACGTCACCTTTGTATTCCTCCGCGGTGATGCGGTCTGGCGGTGATGCGGTCGCCGAAAAAAGCTTCCGCGGAGAAAAAGTAGTCCCCAGACATCAAGTACGCTGCATGGGGTCGTATGAGGCATCAATGTGAAGCCTATGTGAGGGGACATCTGACTGGACTAGTGGCTCGGGCGTTGTCACCATTCTGCGCATGCGCAGACAGGGAATTGTGGGAACAGGATATGGAAATAGACGTTTTGGGATCTAGGGAAGCTCCTAATGGGCCGATGGAGTCGTATGGGGTATCAATGTAAAGCCTATGTGAGGGGGCATCTGACTGGACCAGTGACTCGGGCGTTGTCACCATTCTGCGCATGCGCAGACAGGAAATTGTGGGAAAAGGGTATGGAAATAGACGTTTGGGATCTAGGAGAGCCCCTAATGGGCCGATGGAGTCGAGTGAGGTATCAATGTTAAACCTATGTGAGGGGGCATCCGCCTGGGCTAGTGTCTCGGCCGTTGTCAACATTCTGCGCATGCGCAGAGAGGGAATTGTGGGAAAAGGGTATGGAGATAGACGTTTTGGGATCTAGGTAAGCCCCTAGTGGGCCGATTGGGTCAAGTGAGGTATCAATGTGAAGCATATGTGAGGGGGCATCTGCCTGGGCTAGTGTCTCGGTCGTTGTCACCATTCTGCGCATGCGCAGAGAGGAAATTGTGGGAAAAGAGTATAGAAAAAGGTGGGCCACTCGTGGTCCTATGGAGTCGTATGAGGTATCCATGTGAAGCATTCGTGAAGGCGCATCCGACGGGGTGGGCGACACGTGGAACTGACGTCATTCTGCGCATGCGCAGTAGACCAAGGGTATGAAAATAGACGTTTTGGGATCTAGGTGGGCCCCTAATGGGCCGATGTAGTTGTATGAGGTATCAATGTAAAGCAGTCGTGAAGGAGCATCTGCCTGGACTAGTGTATCGTCCGTGTTCAACATTCCGCGCATGCGCAGACAGGGAATTGTGGGAAAAGGGAATGGAAATAGACGTTTTGGGGATTAGGTGGGCCACTATTGGTCCGATGGAGTCAAGTAAGGTATCAATGTGAAGCACACGGGAGGGAGCATCCGACTGGGTGGATTTGGGGTAGGAATATCGTCATTCTGCGCATGCGCAGGCAGGCCGTGGTGTGGAAATAGACATTTTTGGGCCGATATGGCCCACTAGTGGTCCAAATGGG
The DNA here is from genome assembly GCA_036873755.1 of Hanleya hanleyi. Taxonomy (NCBI): domain Eukaryota; kingdom Metazoa; phylum Mollusca; class Polyplacophora; order Lepidopleurida; family Hanleyidae; genus Hanleya; species Hanleya hanleyi. The sequence continues at coordinate 1,699 of JAVTVY010041461.1, read as the reverse complement.
TTGTGGGAGATGTCAAAGTGAAGCTTTTGTGGGGTAGAGTCAGAATGGCGTGTTTTTTTACTGCAAGTCGCGTCAGTCTGCGCATGCGCAGTTGGGTGTAGTAAGTAAAGTGGCCATTTTGGGGAAGTGAAGGCAGGTATTTGGTGTAGAGATGGAGCACTATTGCTCCGAATGCGTCGTGTGGGGTGTCATTTTGTAGCTCTCGGGGTGTAGACCCCGATTTGAAGGATGTCCACTCCATCTGTGACGTCATCGGTGACGTCATCAGTAGGAGTAGTAGCCAAAGTAGGCATTTTGGGGGTGTGAAGGAAGGTGTTTTGGGGTAGAAATGGACCATCCTTGGTCCGAATGTGTCGTGTGAAATGGCATCTTGTAGCAATTACAAGCGTCTAGTCCGTCATTCACATGGACTGATGAGGGACACATGTTCATTCCTATATTTACAGACACTACCACCACCACCACACACCACCACTAACACCACCAACACCACCACCACACACCACCACACACCACCAACACCACCACCAACGCCACCACCGGGCGTTGACGGGCGTCAACGCTCGGCGGTGGTGGTAGCCCCCGTGTGGCAGAGCTGTTGGATCGGAGCTCTCGGATCTCAAAGCTTGTGGAGCTCAGAGCTCGGAAATGACGTCATCGCAGGGATGCGCGTGTACCTGTGCTACACTCGCACCCTGGTATACCCTATTCCCTACGGGCTATAGGGTACAGGGTGCAGGACAGGTACACGCGCATGCCTGCGATGACGTCATTTCCGAGCTCTGAGCTCCAGAAGCTTTGAGCTCCGAGAGTTCCGATCCAAGAACTCTGCCACACGGGGGCTACCACCACCACCGGGCGTTGACGCCCGTCAGCGTCCGGTGGTGGCGTTGGTGGTGGTGTTGGTGGTGTGTGGTGGTGGTGTTGGTGGTGGTGTGTGGTGGTGGTGGTAGTGTCTGTAAATATAGGAATGTGTCCCTCATCAGTCCATGTGAATGACGGACTAGACGCTTGTAATTGCTACAAGATGCCATTTCACACGACACATTCGGACCAAGGATGGTCCATTTCTACCCCAAAACACCTTCCTTCACACCCCCAAAATGCCCACTTTGGCTACTACTCCTACTGATGACGTCACCGATAACGTCACAGATGGAGTGGACATCATTCAAATCGGGGTCTACACCCCGAGAGCTACAAAATGACACCCCACACGACGCATTCGGAGCAATAGTGCTCCATCTCTACACCAAATACCTGCCTTCACTTCCCCAAAATGGCCACTTTATTTACTACACCCAACTGCGCATCCGCAGACTGACGCGACTTGCAGTAGAAACACGCCATTCTGACCCTACCCCACAAAAGCTTCAGTTTGACACCTCCCACAACCCATTTGGACCACTAGTGGGCCATATCGGCCCCAAAATGTCTATTTCCATACCACGGCCTGCCTGCGCATGCGCAGAATGACGATATTCCTACCCCAAATCCACCCAGTCGGATGCTCCCTCACGTGTGCTTCACATTGATCCCTCACTTGACTCCATCGGACCAATAGTGGCCCACCTAAACCCCAAAACGTCTATTTCCATTCCCTTTTCCCACAATTCCCTGTCTGTGCATGCGCGGAATGTTGAACACGGACGATACACTAGTCGAGGCAGATGCTCCTTCACGACTGCTTTACATTGAT
>JAVTVY010041460.1:0-19243 GCA_036873755.1 Hanleya hanleyi | reverse complement strand
TGCACCATAGCCATACAAAACATTATGGCCATAATATACTATCTATACATAACATCCGGCCAAAATGTCACACACACATTTAGAAATAAAATAGGCATGGCAACAACGGAGTTACCTTGATATTGAGGGCCGTCTGTTCCACTGTCCTACAAAACAAACGATGGCCAAATCTAATTGAATTCATGACCACATTAGCACGGCCAAATCGCATATAGCGAGCGGTATTCGGCATAAAATATATGAAATGGTGATGGCGGAGTTACCTTGATATTGAGGGTCGTCTATCTCATTGTCCTACAAATTCCTTATGGCCATCAAACGATAATGCATACAGAAATAATACAGTGCCGTTTATTTGTGTATTCACCTAGTACTGAATCTATCGAAATGTTTAGTTATTTATTCATTTGTTTATCTATTTGCTGTCTTAATTATATATTGCTATTCATATTATGTGAATGACATTCGGGGCGTGCCTGTTGTTGGGAGGAAGATATATCAAATTATTGCATCGAAAAACAATAGAAAACAAGAATGACTACAAGCCGTCTATTTCATATGATACAGGCACACCGAAGACCACAGACGAGTTGGACAAGACCTGAAACAGAAGACGGATGACGATTACAAGAATACCTACAGCGCCTAGAGTGACAACGCCGCATAGCAAGAACACCCAGAATCAGAATACTTGACCCTAGACCACACCGGACACGCTACCACTTAGATGTTACCGAACTGACACCTCAACACAGAATATGATCCTTTGACTTTCACGTAATATAGGACGTAGACCTGCCGTTCAGTACCCCACTACACACTCCAAGCAATTGTTACAGGCACAGATTTCTGGAAGGACCCACCCTGTTCCCAAGGGCGTCGTTAGGGAAGCCGTCTCGAAGAATCCTGAAAACGCCCTGGTTCTCCCAGTTTTTCTGGACGGCTTTGTGCGTACTATGGGGTACCGAGACAAAGGAATCATCCACGCGATTATAACAAATATTTTCCAGTATAAAAACCAATAACAGACTTAACGACTTGTACATAGCGACTCTTCTCTACTAGTATTTATATTTCCTCATTGTTATTGTTATTCATTATTTAATTATTTATTTTAATATCTAGTGCTGCAAATTAACCAAGAAATGTACCGTGAAATTTAAATAAAACATTGAGTTGATGGGCCGCGAAATCCGTATGGGAAGCGGCCCTTAAACTACAATTTCAATCAATTAGCTTACCATAATACTGCGGAAATGAGTTTTGGAAAGGGAAATTTAACAGACAAATGTGCCTCGGAAACTAAATTTTTAATCCTTATATTGAAGCACTTCTATTTATAATTTTTATTTCATTTTTTCACCAAATGTTAGAGGAATTAGTGAATATTTGAATGAAGAAATAAAAAAAATGACCAATTTTAACCCTCTAAAAGAGACAGCTATCCTTAAAGCCTGTGGCTCCTGGCTTATCTAAGATTCATAGCGTCTCCCTTCCCTCAACGCTATGCCGACGGCAAATACATTTACTTGGTGGTAAATCGAACATCTCCATGGCGCACTTATTATTACATTTGCGCCCTATTGGACATTCATTAACTTGAGAAAATGGGCCGCCATGAATAAAAATACCATAATCGATGTTGTGATCATCATCCCCTGTATACACGGGGTCTATTATGACTGAAATGCCCATCTTCTTGACCCTCGATTTCAGGTGATTTTGAGGCTCCATAGGGATAATTTTAACGTCTGTAATTAATATGTGACTAACGAAGGGCCATTTATTCTGCCATTTCTGTATTTTTATTCATGGCGGCCCATTTTCTCAAGTTAATGAAGGTCCAATAGGGCGCAACGGTAATAATAAGTGCGCCATGGAGATGTTCGAGTTACCACCAGGGCAATGTATTTGTCGTGGGCATAGCGTTGAGGGAAGGGAGACGCTATGAATCTTAGCTACTCCTGGCTCACCTTGATTTAAAAAAATGAGTAGTCTGTGAAAGATGGAACACTTGGTTTAAATAGTATTTATTTCACCATAAGATGAGATGGGGAGCGCATTAAGATGACTTATTATTGCGTCTCCCCTGTACAAAATATATATAACATCAGTCAAGTTACAAATATATATAACATCAGTCAAGTGACCAAATCCACGATAAAGGTGATGGTACGATAAGGCGGGATTTTGGTCTATACGTGGTGCAGTTGAAATTGAAAAAATAGAATGTCCTAAAAATACTGAGGTTTTAATGTAACGGCAAGAGAAAATATAAGTACACAATATGTGAAAGTTTTAGTGCGATTGCGTTATGATTATAGTTATCACATGAAACTGAAATCCACGGCTTGTGCTGTTTCGTGAAAAAAGGGTCTAAATCGAGTCCTTCAGACACGCATTTAGACGCGAAGGACCCCTTGGACCAATACCATTTAACCTGGTGTTATGGGGTTACATTATATTCCCACAAGATCTTTTTGGTCCAAGGGGTCCTTCATATTAAAAAATGAAAAGTTATGATTCATAACGTTTGAAGTTTTCGTAAGTAGATTAAAGTGACAAAATAGCCTGTTACAGTTGTTCGTATGTCGTGGTGTAGTGGATACTAACGTTGGATCACAAGCGCCTCGAAATTTTCTTTTACCGAGTTCGAATCCCAGGAGGTCAACATGTGTGACGTCGACAAGTTATTTCAATCTTTCTCGTTTTTGTAAAAAAAAAAAATGCATTCAGTATATCTGAAATAAGATTTTAGGCTATCATTATAAACCAATTAAAAGTAGAATAAAAATTGTTTACCGATAACACGATATCGTGTGGACATTACGGGCTAGCTAAACGTTGAAATCGAACGATCAGTCGCTACCTGTTACAACGCCAATAAATTCGCCTTAATTGTGTATTTATTCTCCAATATGTGCATGTAAAATCGACTGCAACGTGGTGAAATAATAACGTCTTGGTACCAAACATATGTGAAGCTATCATTGTTCACCGTAACATTCAGTCCGTTGAGTGACAGTTGTCGCCGCCGACAAGTTGTACATTGCATTGTGATTGACAGATGGAGAGAAGAAATGCACATTCCTATGAGTAGGCTGGCTGTGGGCAAAAGCCCCGCCTTACAATACCATCTCCTTTACATTTTCGGTGTGAGAAGCTCGAGTGCCATCGTGCTACGAGATATAATGAAGAACTACACGAAGAAAACCCTGTCTGGACGCTGAAGGAACAGTAGATAGACAGATAAGACATATTTGTAGTTTGAAATCAGAAACGTTTGGTTTTTGTAATATAGTCGCCAAGATACTTTTGAATGCGCACATTGGTAACCTCGTCTTTGTCTACATCGCCGAATAATAGTGTTTTTGGAATTGGAATTCTCTGCATATCATAAATACTCGCAAGGTTAGTTAGTAACAGGATACGTTGAGTGTGGAAAGTGGGACAGTACAGGAAATAATGATCAACGTTCTCGTTGGGATGTCCGCAGTTACATTGAGTAGTGTCGGACAGGAAATTGTCAAATAAGTGTCTTTTGAGATTGCTGCAACCGTTACGAAGACGACACAGTAAAACATTCTCTTTTCGGGGACAGACATAATACCAGGGTGGTGGATTAGGTTTTAAAGACATAATTAATAACTTGCGTTTGAAAGCAGGAATAGATGGTAAATTCTGAACAGTTGCTGGGAGGGCATTCCAATCTCGAACAGTGGCTGGAAAAAAGGATCCCCTAAATAACTCCGTTCGACACTTGTAAGGTGTAAAATAATTTGCGTTACGCACATTATACGGATTGCGAGTATAGGTTGTCAAAGGAAGGTGATCGTACAGATGACTGGGTGCCAGACCATTCACGATACGATAAAACATTGTGAGTCTATGAACTTTGCGTCTCCTCGACAGTGTTTCAAAACCGGCTTCTGTATATAAAGTTTCTAGGCTAACACTGGCAGTTATGGTTCTTAATGCCTCCTTTTGGATGTTTTCTAATCTGTTAATTAAATTTTGGCTGAGGTTGTCCCAAACAACATCACCATAATCTAAACTCGGTCGTATAAAACTCTTATAGATTATTTCGAGACACTTCCTATTAAGAATATATTTCAGTCCTTTGAATACTGATAACTTTTTCTGTGCTGTGTTTATGACATTTTCAATATGAGTGTTCCAGTTACCCTTGTTGTTGAACGTCACTCCCAGATGCTTATGACTCAGTGACGGTTGAAGTGGCGAATTATCAAAGGAGATGGGAAAATCAGATGGAGAATGCCTAAGTGAGACTAAAAGAGAGACTGTTTTTGCAGTGTTGAAATCAACAAGCCATGTTCTGACCCACTGTGAGATAATGTCCATATCATGATTAATGGGTGTTAACTGAGACTGCAAGTTGTCAGAAATAACATAGAGACATGTATCGTCAGCAAACAACCGGATACTGTTTAAAATATTACCAGGTAAGTCATTTATGAATAACAGGAATAAGAGGGGACCAAGAACGGAGCCTTGAGGCACACCTGCATGAAGGCGAAGTATTGTTAGATTCCTTGCCTTGTAATACGACGCGCTGACAACGGTTGATTAAATAGCTTTTGAACCATTCTAGTAAGCTACCGGAGACGCCAAACTGCTGCAATTTCAGAAGCAGGCCACGGTGCCACACTCTGTCAAAGGCCTTCGATATATCAAAAAATAGAAAAAGAACCTCCTTTTGTTCATCTAGCGCCTTAACAATGTCAAAATAGATATCGAGAAGTTGTGTTACAGTGGAGTGGGATGGAAGAAAGCCCGACTGATTAGGTGTTATTTCGTGCCTAATGAAATTAAAAAGATACTTGAAAACGACTCTCTCCATGACTTTGCTTAGACAACTCAGCAAAGATATTGGTCGGTAGTTGGAAGATAAATGGTGGTCGCCCTTTTTGAATAAAGGAGTTACGTTAGCAATTTTCCAATCGGTTGGAAATTTGGATGTTTGTAGAGAATGATTAAAAAATCGAGCAAGGATTGGGGCGAGAATACACTTTGCCTCAAAGAGACATTTTGGACTGATTTTGTCTGGTCCGATTGCCTTTGTGGTGTCCAAATTCGAAAGCGTATCGAACACGTCAGCATTAGTTACGGTAAAACCATCAAGACAGTTATCGGTGTATAGAGACAGAGGGGGTAGCAGTGCATTAGACTCGTCAATATTTGTGATGTTCGTGAAATAAGTATTAAGGATTTCAGCCTTCTCGTTATTCTCATAGGCGAAAGAACCGTTTGTTCGTCTTAGCGGCGGAATATCGTTAAACTTAGAATTGCTGTCTTTGAGGAAGGATTTACTTAATTTCCACCAGTATTTTGAGCCAACCCGACCAGTCTCGACCCTTTCTGCCGTTTTGTCTTTGAATTCGTTTTTTGCGGAATGAACGAGGTGATTAACGTAGTTTCTCTGACGTTTGAAACATAGAATGTGATTTTCTGACTGAGTTTTCCTTGATTTCTTAAACATTTTATCACGGATTCTTATCTCGTGTTTAACTTTACTGATAATCCATGGTTTATCGTTTGAGTGTATAGTTACATATTTATGGGGAATGGCTATTGAGGCTGCATTGTTAATATTAGAAGTAATACACTGGGACCATATATCCACATCATTTTCTTCCGTCAAATTGTCCCAATTCGCATTGTTTAAGAATCTTCGAAATTCATCCCAATTAGCCTTATCGTAATTCCAAATTAAACGTCTGTAAGAACATCGCTTAGGAATACGTGATTTTAGTGTAACAAAGACTGGAGCGTGGTCGCTACAAAATGGAACCAGGACCCCGCTGTCGGAGACAAGATTGAATATATTACATAAAATAGGATCGAGAAGAGAGTTGGAGACTGGGCGAGTTGCTTCACTTATCAGTTGGTTAAAGCCAAGAGAGTTTATCATATCGCGCAGGTGATACTTGGAATGATTAAACAGATCATCGTTCAGGTCGCCTAGAATTAAAATGTTTTTATCCGGGTTAGAATCGCGAACATATTCGATATTATCCGACAAAGTTGCCATTTAACAATCGGTGTATTTGGAGGGCGATAGATAACGCATATTAATGATCGAGGGTTGTCACATACTTCGAACCAAATCATTTCCAAGTCATTCGTTTCATACTCCGGTCTCCTAGAGGCGGCAATACCTTGAGAGATATACACGCAAACTCCTCCCCATGCCTGTTGCCGATCATTACGATAAGGTTCTTGGAAACCTGGGAGTAATATTTTATAAAGGAAGTGAGGTGACTCTCTGTAATGGCGATAATGTCATATTTACTAAGGTTTGCTTCCACCAAGTTAATTTTGTCAGCGAGACCGCAAACATTGTTATGGACAATAGATAAGTGAGTGGCACAGTCTGGACCAGGATTTGTTTCAACATCGCCTGAAAGTATCACAAGCAGCCAGAGGATGCTAGGTCCCCCGCCGAAATGGCAGCAATATTTTTTAGCATTGTTGGTCTCAGGGGATATACATGAGGGAGGCAACTGCTGCTTCATAGGCATTGGATGTGGAAGGGTCTTTCTGCCTTCCCAAGTTTTAAGATCAACTCAGAACGATTGACTGAAAGTTGATTGCTTCTGTGATATAGTTTCCATGCAGTGAAGCACCGAGAAGCATCCCCAAGTGACATCTCAAGGCATTATCTGCAAACCAAATTTGACGAGAAGCTGAAGGCATCAACCTGTTGCCCGGAAACCAAATTTTAAATTTGCCACCAGTTGTCGCCACCTGTAGGTGCAAGTGAGCGAAATGCAATCCCAAGCATCATCTCATGGCATGGTAGCCTACATGTATTAGCCTATAGTATCTTCTACAGGGGGCCAATGATCGGCTGATGCAGCAACAACAGCATTTTCCCAGTTAGACGGCAGATTTTGAAATCAAAAACGAGGCCGCGCTATGTCAACTGAGACAGCGCGTGGTTGTGTATGAAGATTGGGGTGGGTCTTATCTAATAGTGATCCAATGAAAATGCTCGTATTAGTTTAAAATGGCGGGGTCGAATGACCAATCACTGAACGGGAGACAGCTGGAACAGTACGTTGACACTGTCTGTTAATACAGGGGGCGTCGGAAGCAAATTCAAAGTGGTACGGCCACTATCATTGCACTTTAGGTGAGGATCCAGGGGCCGCCCAGGCCCCAGATGCTCCTGGGGTCTAGATCGCCGAAGAAGCGTTCTGAGCGATTTCTGGCGTCAATCAAAATCACTCTGCATTGAAGTGTATTTTTAGTTCTTTCCTAACCCTTTTACCATGAAAACGCAATCGATGGTTTTCTGCGATGCTGAATTACAAAAAATTGTGTATAGTATAGTACTTTATCCTAGGCACATCGTGTAGAAGTAACCGAGATGATGCATCAATAATGTATACCAAATTTTACATTGAGCATTTGAACAGTGTCAGAGATAGAGATCATTAATGATTTTACATAAATTAAAGATGGTTGCCCATCGATCCTTCCCGTCACTCAGAGGAACTAATGTGGTTATTCATTAATGCAAGTCTCTTCATACATCGATGCTGTAAATCAAGTTTCGTATAGAACATTTGAATGGTATCAGAGATAAACATCATTAAAGATTTTGAATAAATTAAAGATGGCCGCCAAGATTTCCGCCCAATCAGAGAAACCAGATCTGTCATTCATCGTAAGTCTCTTGATGCATCAATGATGTATACCAAATTTTACACTGAGCACTCCAACGGAATCAGATATAGAGATCATTAATGATTTTGCCTAAATTAAAGATGGCCACCAAGGTTTTCAGTCAATCAGGTCCCGATTCAAAGTATCTGGATGTATCGATGATACATATATACCAACCTTCATATAAAACAATTGAATGGTAACCGAGATATGTAGGCTATCATTATCGATTTCGCATGAATTAAAGATGGCCTCCAGGGTTCCCAGCTAATCAGAAAAGCCTGTTTGGTAATTCGTTGAAAGTTGCTTGATGTATCGATGATGTATATCAAATTTCGTATTGAACAGTTGAATGGTTTCCGAGATATGGATCATTATCCATTTTGCATGAAATTAAAGATGGCTGCTAAGGTTCCCACCCAATCAGGTCCCAATTCTATAGGCTTCTGGTCCTTGACTAGGTAAATAAGCATACCAAATTTGGAATTCATCAGCGGAACAGTTTTCCGGCTATCTCGCTCACGAACGGACGTACGGACAGACGGACGTACAAGATGATGACAATACCCCATGGCCAAAATTGGCCGAGGGGTAAAAACATGGGTCTGTGCCTGATAAATTTTAAGCCTTTTGGGGTTGCAACTCATTCATAGAAAGCTCCCTGTACATGAACAACTGCACTGACAACTGCATGCCATCATCTGTCAGTCTGAAGACCGGCAAAGTTCAATTCAGGAAATTGATCATATGCACAGTGTGCACCCAAACATTAGGAACACAGTTGTAATTAATATAGTAATATACATGTGTGGACACAAATGATTCGTGCAGAAGCTTCAGGGTAAATCATATGATGTGCAATACAATTATTTGTTAGCAAAATTGAAGGAAATGTTGTCCTTCGTTTAAGATGACACGAAATTCAAAAATCAGGGATTCAGTACTGCGGGGATTTCCCCGCCAGTTATTTCACATTATACTTCTGAAATAAAATATGGTTCATGCAAAAGCTTTAGGGTTAATCATATGATGTGGAATAGAATGATTTCATATAGCAAAATTGAAGGCCCATTTTGACTAACGGACAAGAAGAAGAGAAACTCAGTGGTGCCACCTTCAGGCAGATGTTGCTGAAATGCAATACGGACTGGCGTCCTGTTGCAAGGAATGCGTATTCCGAATTTCGGAATAATCCAACACAGCATTACAGGGTTTCATAGAAGTCCAAATTTTTGCCACCGGATACTGAAAATTCAATATTTTTTTCACCTGAATTGAGTATTTTTACATTTTTGTCGCCGGCCGACAGATTTCTATTGAGTTTATTTCTAATTTTGCAACCGCCATAAGTAATGTTTATAACAAATTTTCATACGACCATCAATGGAGCCTGTCAATACTGCTATATATTTGAATTGTGAAAATAAAGCAACAAACAGATAATTTAACATCTTCAGTTTTATGTTCTTAATTTACCAGGGTCTAAGATACCATCTATTTTCAGCACATTATGTCACATTGTGGATGTCAACAAGACAAGATTACACAAGGCAATTCAAATTAATTTTTAAAAACTTGGTAATTTTGAATGAAATCGAGGTATCAGTTCCTGGCTTGCAAATGATGTCCAATTCAAGTATGCAAGTTTTGAAACGTTTCAGCTACGCTAATTAAAAACCACTTGGATCTGGACCAGACTTCCCTTTCAAAATCTTACATTATAAATTTGATGTGAAATTTGGCAAATATTCAGACTAAAATTAAAAATCCAGTACAACTTCAGGGTTAGATTCAAAAGAGAAATTAAAATAAGAGAGATGAAAAGACAATGCAAAAAAAAATAAAAAATTACACGATTGAAGACAAGCAATTGTCATAACTGCAGCTAGTCCCTGGTGACCATAAACTCATAAAAATGAAATGAATTAGAGAATTCTGTTTGAAAAGGCGCACAATTTTGTAAACTATTGTGCATAGGCAGCTGGCTCACTTTCGATAGGATCATGCGAACTCCAGATAGATACATAAGTTTACCATGTTTGATTATTGAAGGCTGCAAATAAGTGCCAACAGTTTGACTTGACCACCCTTATTGAAAGAATGGATTTGCCCATAACGTTTGACCTAAATCCTGTAAATGCAGTACACCAGACTTTTGTTGATGGGGCAGGCATTTGAAATGTTTCTGTGCTGCCCTAATGTGGGACACTTGATTCAGGATAATAGACAGATCAGTTAAATTCAATGCCAGAAAATAGATGCCTAGTCTAGTAATTTCAAAAATCAACTTCAGTTGTTTTGGTTTGTTTGCACCATGGAGGTAAAAATCGGATCCGATTTTACCTCCATGTTTGCACCATCTCATTAAATTTGAAAAAAGTTTTGACAGTATAAAAAAATTCAACTCTTCTTTATGTATCTTCAAATCAAAGAATGATCTAGCCAGGTTTATATTGTGGCTAAATCAGTTCGCTGTCTTTGAATTATCCATTCAAACTTTATTAACTACGGTACAATCAAACTTTGGTTTCAGTTTCAACATCGTGCAATGCGTACATGCCAGTTTCTTTACAACAACAACACGACAAGATCGTTCAACTTTGAGTGAAAACAAATGCCCTATGCGAAGATTACATCGTCTCCTTTATCATAAATACTATTCAGCGATGGTCAGATATTTACCTGTCCATTCCAAGGAGAGTTAGACATCTTTGGGGGCTCGTCATTCCCACATGTCAAACTTTCCCTGCAATTTTTTTTTTCCACCACACAACGCAATTCGGAAACCTCCACATACATTTAGTATGAATACAGGCTTTAGGGTTACCGACGGCATGACCCCGATAACAGTTCGGGAAACGGACATAAATAATTAGCGTTCGGCAAAACGAAGTTTTAACCCAACCACCTCGCTGGGGGTCTAATAACACCCCAGCCACCAGTCTGCATAATACCTCCGTTGACCTAGCGTTAAAAAGAATTATCTGGAGATAATTTTCCCTGTTTATCTGGACAGAGCATATGAAAAGTAGTTCGCTCATGTGCAACACTAAAGGAGTTGTTTGGTCGGATTCAAACTGAACCGTGCGTTGGTTGGTTTCCCCTATACGTCATAGCAACGTAGTAAAGGTCAACTTTCGCTATTGGAGGCAGGGATGTTATTGGAGCCTGCGAAATGGAGCATGCGCTGTGGGGAGGCTGGTTTTAACCTAGCAGTACCGAAGTTCACGGAAATGACCGAAGATGCCGGCCTATTTATTCGGTTTATTCTGGTATTCCCCATTTCCCGATTGTTTGCCCGCAATATATTTCGATTATAAATTACGAAATTATGAAGTATTGGCCTTTGGAGACTTCAGTTTTTTTCCAAAATTTCAGTTTTTCCCTTCTAAAACACTCAGATTTCAGTTTTTTGGTGACAAAATTGACTTTTTACGGGAGTTTTGACACCGAATACCGGTGTCAAAACACGACGTGTATGAAACCCTGCATTAGGAAGTTATCGCTTCGAACAGATGTACACGGAAAAAAAATCTATTTTGACCCAGTGGCGCCACCTTCAGGCCGATGTTGCTGAAATGCAATACGGACTGGCCTCTTGTCGCAAGGAATGCGAATGCTGAATTTCGGAAGAATTCAACAAAGCGTTAGGAAGTTATCGTTTCGAACAGACATGCACGGACGTACACGAACATCCACGGACTCAAAGAAGCAAGAACCAGTGGCGCTACCTTCAGGCAGATGTTGCTGAAATGTAATACGGACTGGCGTCTTGTCACAAGGAATGCGTATTCTAATTTTGGAAGAATCCAACAAAACTTTAGGAAGTTATCACTTCGAACAGACATGCACGGACGTACACGGACATCCACGGATGCAAAGAAGCCAGAACTAGTGGCGCCACCTTCAGGCAGATGTTGCTGAAATGCAATACGGACTGGCCTCTTGTCGCAAGGAATGCGAATGCTGAATTTCGGAAGAATCCAACAAAGCGTTAGGAAGTTATCGCTTCGAACAGACATGGACGGACGTACACGGACATCCACATACGCAAAGAAGCAAGAACTAGTGGCGCCACCTTCAGGCAGATGTTGCTGAAATGCAATACGGACTGGCGTCTTGCCGCAAGGATTGCATATTCCGAATTTCGAAAGAATCCAACAAAGCGTTAGGAAGTTATCGCTTCGAACAGACATGGACGGACATCCACGGACACAAAGAAGCAAGAACCATTTTAAAGTCCCCGGCCAAAAATCAATGTGTGGGCACAGCTTTTGAATTGAGATCAGCTGTTAGGAATAAATCCACCCTGTTGTCAGCCATAAGGAACCTGGTGCAATTTTTGTCCTTCTGGTCCTGTATCATGGTACATGTACAGTCCTAACGATTTGGGAGATGATCTCCGCGAAACTCAGTGTCTCGCCACCTACAGGCAAATGTTGCTGGAATACAATACCGACTGACGTCTTGTTGCAAGGATGGCAGTATTCTTAATCATTGATGTCATATGTGTCAGGCCTTGTAATCGGAATGATGCAACTAAGTGTTAGGAAGTTATCGATTGCGAAAAATTCGAACAGACATGCACGGACGTACACAGACATGACAGACATCAACAGACACAAAGAAGCAACCCAGTGGTGCCACCTTCTGGCAGATGTTGTCGAAATGCAACACCGAATGGCATCTTGTCACAAGGAATGCATATGCCGAATTTCAGAACAATCCGACGAAGAATTAGGGAGTTATCGCTTCGAACACACATGCACGGATGTACACGGACATCCACAGAAACAAAGAAGGAACCCAGTGGCGCCACCTTCAGGCAGATGTTGCTGAAATGCAACACTGAATGGCGTCTTGTCGCAAGTAATGCATATTTCGAATTTCGGAAGAATCCAACAAAGCGTTAGGAAGTTATCGCTTCGAACAGACATGGACGGACACACGGACATCCACGGACACAAAGAAGCAAGAACCATTTTAAAGTCCCCGGCCGCACGTTGCGGCGGGGGACAAATGTTGTCGAAATGTAACACCGAATGGCGTCTTGTCACAAGGAATGCATATGCCGAATTTCAGAACAATCCGACGAAGAATTAGGGAGTTATCGCTTCGAACAGACATGGACGGACACACGGACATCCACAGAAACAAAGAAGGAACCCAGTGGCGCCACCTTCAGGCAGATGTTGCTGAAATGCAACACTGAATGGCGTCTTGTCGCAAGGAATGCATATTCCGAATTTCGGAAGAATCCAACAAAGCGTTAGGAAGTTATCGCTTCGAACAGACATGGACGGACACACGGACATCCACGGACACAAAGAAGCAAGAACCATTTTAAAGTCCCCGGCCGCGTTGCGGCGGGGGACAAAAAGGGTGGTAACTAGAAGGAAATTAGTAACATTTGCATTCATGATGTATTGAGACGAGGTCACAAGATACTTGAAAAGATTTGCAAAAAAACGCATTTTCCAGTAGTTGAATAATTTACAATGAATCGATACACATCTGGTGTAACAGCGTCCAAACAGGCCGATTGCCGCACGATAACTATCTAAGTCGTTATCCATCGTCTCGAACGAGCCAAGCAAATTGTCGTGCGGCTGGACCCAGATAGCAGTCGAGCAAAGATAACACCCGGACCTCTCGTACATATATATGACACATAGTGGACTTGGTCAAGAAAAATAAGTTGTAAGTAGCACATTTGAGCCGTGCGCTATATACAAAGCACAGAGCAAAAAATAATGGAAAGCATGAAAACGGAAAATCAGTTATTTGAAAAACCAAAACACATGCGTGTGTGGAATAGGACATAATATAAAGAAAAAGCTGGCCTTTAAATGTGCATGGAATTCTTAATAAGTATTTATAGATATTTTGGACTCGTTAATAACGGTGTCAAACATATGGTGGGGGGAAGCGGGGGAGGGGGCGGATGACATTTCAAGCACGTTTACATATGGACGTCAATATGTATACCAATGTTCATTTCCGATAATGACGTAGCTTGTATGCATAGAATTGGCATAGTGACCACAGGAAGCCGATAATGGTGGAACCAGTTAACTATAAATATGATACAGACAACTCGGTTAAAAAAGGGTTATCTCAGCATATTAAATCTTAGATATTGCGCCAACCATTTTCAGAAGTATATAACCTAAACATATGAGAACCGGTCCCTGTTGAAATTATCTGAAATACACACAAATGTAACATGCACGGCAAAGTTATTGTTGGGCCAAGTAACCATAGTAAATTGTATTTCATAAACAGATTAACCAGAGTAGTGTTAGAAGTCGATTTTCCGGCGCAACTCCAAGACCTTATTTAAAATAGGAAATAACCTAAAATAAGTCGCAATGTAGAGCTGCAAACACGAGAACTTCTTTATTACACGGAAGTGTGTCTTCTCATAATAAAATACACTTAACTACAAAACTACAAATCTACACAAGAAATCCAGTTGGAATTATGCACAACTTGGTCCGACAGAAGCTGGGTGTCCGAGTTTCTGGTCAATCATAAACACAAATTGCATATCTTATATAGTCTACTATAATACAGCATGACATATAGTGACGCGACAGCACAGCTTGTGTGACAGTATAACAGGAAAAAACAGTTTAGTTGAATACACAATAAACAATTACTCCAAATGAAATGTCAGACACGGAATATTAAATGAATGAAGTTTACACAAAGACAATCAGCGGATTAGAAGAAAAGCGTGAGACATGCCATGCAGTGTTGGCATGTTGTGGTTTTAAAATGTTGTGACAAATAGATTGAAGAATGAAATGAGAGTTTCTTGGAAATAAACAGTTAATATGAATATATAACATTTCCCCCTCGCTTCGCCAGTTTCGTCCTCGAAACTAATGTTTTGAACTTGGGATTTTTTCATAAATACTAGATGGTGACAATATAATACAGGTTTAAGACATGCAGGATCTCACTAGCACTATTAAAAAACTGTGCCTATGGATGACAAAGACTATCATGTGGAATGAAAAAAAAAAAATGAAATAATAAAAGCGTGGTAGTAAAACGAAAAGGTGTGACAGACATAACAAAAGATGGGAAACGCATACATAATGAAGCATCTACATGGAAATTAAGAAGAATACCCATAAGTTATCGCCAATAGCCTTGATGTTGAAATTGCATTCGCTCACGATGTTGTAGCATATGCTCGATGTGATGTTGTTCAGCGCGTCGGCGAATGTCGTCTTGCGAAATGACATTACATAAAGGTTGCTCAGTTTTCACAAATGGGCGTGGTCCAGGAATGTCATTTTGATGGGCAGCTAAATATGCTTTCCCTGCGGCATCTAATTTCTCTTTTGCAATCCATTGCTTGGCTTGGGGTCCCAAACCTTGCCACTGAACTTGAAATTGTTCACAACCATTTTTTATCCTGCGTCGAGTGATTTTCTCTGTTGGTCGGATCGTAGGAACCCCGTAATATTCTTTCTTCCCTTCTGTGTTAGTTCTTTCCTTTATATACCCCTGCTGGATAGGGGTGACGTCTGTTACAGGTGAATGTTCACGAACAGGATGAACAGTTTGATCAGTTTTTGAGACAGATGATATGTTAACATGTTGAAAAGATGTCACAGTCTGAGACGATCCATCTCGATACGTGTTGTCCGTTTGTGTCTCTTTATGTTCGATAGCGAACTCTGTTTGAGTTTCTGATGATTGTGTAAGAATTGATGAATTGGTGACTGTACTGACCTGGATGATATCCTGCGCCGATGCAGATTTTACTCTCATCGCTGTGTTGTTCGCCTCACACATACGATCTTTGAAGGCTAAGAATCGTTGATTGTCACGACGAACAGTCGATGGCGACTTACGTTTCACACAAGCCACACTGACGTCTTTCGGGAGTACATCCACGTTCCCCCACGTAAAAGTCACTTGAATGGCGTCACCGTTCGTGTGCTGCAAATTCCAGCTTGTCGGTTCAGCCGGCACACCGAGCATGTTCAATATCTGAAAGACGTCCAAGGTTGGGATCGTAGCCATCTTGAATTTCGGGGAGGAAGCTAGCTGGTTGTTGGTAGGCAGTCGCTTGGAGACTGAGCTTGAGGTAACCGAGATCTTACCACACTTCTGCACCAAGTGTTAGAAGTCGATTTTCCGGCGCAACTCCAAGACCTTATTTAAAATAGGAAATAACCTAAAATAAGTCGCAATGTAGAGCTGCAAACACGGGAACTTCTTTATTACACGGAAGTGTGTCTTCTCATAATAAAATACACTTAACTACAAAACTACAAATCTACACAAGAAATCCAGTTGGAATTATGCACAACTTGGTCCGACAGAAGCTGGGTGTCCGAGTTTCTGGTCAATCATAAACACAAATTGCATATCTTATATAGTCTAACTATAATACAGGATGACATATAGTGACGCGACAGCACAGCTTGTGTGACAGTATAACAGGATATAACAGTTTAGTTGAATACACAATAAACAATTACTCCAAATGAAATGTCAGACACGGAATATTAAATGAATGAAGTTTACACAAAGACAATCAGCGGATTAGAATAAAAGCGTGAGACATGCCATGCAGTGTTGGCATGTTGTGGTTTTAAAATGTTGTGACAAATAGATTGAAGAATGAAATGAGAGTTTCTTGGAAATAAACAGTTAATATGAATATATAACAGTATGATGAATCACGAAAATTAAGAAGTGTACAAGTTGGTGTACTTGATGAAGAATGGATAAATACTTGTCATACGAATAACTCGAAGAGGAAAGATATTACAACTTTTGTGTAATACACATGTGATAGACAAGGGGGGTGCGGGCAATGAGTAACAGTCTAAGCACATGAACGTGAATATGATATACCAATGTTCAGTTTAAATGATTGTATTATTGATATACATAAGTTTTGATGATGTAGGTTGTGTACGTAGTTTTTGCATAGTGGTCACAGTGATAACTGATAACTGTGATACAAGTTACTGTAAATATGATATAGACAACTCAGCATGTTAAACTATAGACATTGCACTAACCATTTTCAAAATTGCATACATCTGAGGACCAGTTCAGTAAAGATTATCAATAATACAAAAAAGTAGCATGCTCGGCAATGTTATTATTGAACCAAGCAACCATAGTAAGTTGTATTTCATAAACAGTATGAGGACTCACGAAAATTTGTAGGTAACCAAGTTTATGTACTTGATGAAAAGGGATAAATAACTGTCATACGGATACCTCACGGAGGAAAAGTTCAACAGGATATATACATGTATATATATGTACATATACACACATGTATATATACACACACATGTATATACACGCGCACACACACACACAGACTATTATGTTATGAGACTATTTGCACACACATGTATACACATACACATAAACACACACACATATATATATATATAGTCACCTCCCAAAAGTAGGCAGGCGACAAAGACAATTTCATGTCGTATTATGTGAAGAAAGTCCATCGTTCTTAATAGGCTAACAAGTGTCCTTGTGTCAAAAACGAACAAGACTGTCGATTGGATACTTTGCACATTATATGACGCGTGTAGCAGGCCTGATCAGAAAACTATGTAATCAAGACAGAAAAGTCAAATATGTATTTAACTAGGTATTCAACAGACCTATGGTTACTTGTCAGATTTTTTTGATTTTTTGATTTTTATTTTTTACTTGAACACTAATAATCAATCAAGCATGTAATTGTTCGTGTCTTTAACTGTTTAAATAAATTTCGTCCTGTGAAATATAAATATTTCGGGAAATATCAAGCATCTCGAATTCAGTTCGTCGTTTCAGCAAGTTAAATACTAACAGCAAGCTCGGGATGATTGTGCATATTACTGAATAGTTGAACAATAGGCAATATATAATGAGACTATGAGGTATGCAAGTTTATGTACTTGATGAAAAGGGATAAATAACTGTCATACGGATACCTCATGGAGGAAAAGTTCAACAGGACATGTACATGTATATATATGTATATATACACACATGTATATATACATGCATATGTATATACGCACACACACACACACACACACACACACACTATTATATTATGAGACTATTTGCACACACATGTATACATATACACATAAACACACACATATATATATATATAGTCACATACCAAAAGTAGGCAGGCGACTAAGACAATTTCATGTCGTATTATGTGAAGAAAGTCCATCATTCTTAATAGGCTAACAAGTGTCCTTGTGTCAAAAACGAACAAGACTGTCAATTGGATCCTTTGCACATTATATGACGCGTGTAAGCATGTCTGATCAGAAAACTATGTAATCAAGACAGAATAGTCAAATATGTATTTAACTAGATATTCAACAGACCTATGGTTACTTGTCAGATTTTTTTTACTTGAACACTAATAATCAATCAAGCATGTAATTGTTCGTGTCTTTAACTGTTTAAATAAATTTCGTCCTGTGAAATATAGATATTTCGGGAAATATCAAGCATCTCGACTCCAGTTCGTCGTTTTAGCAAGTTAAATACTAATAGAAAGCTCGGGATGATTGTGCATATTTCTGAATAGTTGAACAATAGGCAATATATAATGAGACTATTTCAGTTCATGGTCTCTATTTCTTGCTTATTCTAAATTTAAGAAAGAAGTCGAACAGTTCAAACCTATAGTTCATCGTAATAGGTATTTAACACTCAGTCGCTTGTACAACCTATGATGGTTTCAACACGAGCACAAGTCGAAGGGACTTTTCAAGTCGGGCCATGTCGTTGTCACTCTTGATTCGCGATATTTTCTCGTCGTGTTGCTTCACGAATCTTGTACCATCTCTGGTCCAAGTGTCAGAAATTTTCTTGTCCCTTTTCAATTGGCGAGCCTTACCGGCGAGCTTGGCACGCTGGGGGGACAAATGCTCATTTATATATGTGGGCGGGGCTCCAGGGGGTTGGGTATCTTTCAGCGTTTTCCTCTTTGAGATGAATGATTTTCGGGCATTGTACGATGTACACTTGCAAATTATTGCCCTCGGAGTTGCTTCCCCCGGGGACCTATGTGATCGGTCAATATGGGTAATATTGATGGGACATTTCATTTTCTTTGCAATCCCCAAGACAATCTCGTCGGTATCTTCTGTGGACTCCTCGACAACTCCAGTAATCCTCACGCTATTTCGTCGGCTGTACTGGTTTTGTTCATTTAGGTCATTTTGTAAACTTTCGATAATTATGTCCTTTTCAGCTAGAGTGGCCTGTAGTTCGTCAATCGTTTTCTCAATGGTATTGAAGCGAGAATTAAAAGATTTTTTGATTGATTTCGTAACAGTTGCTGCAAGGCTTTCCGTAAGTGCATGGATCACAGCAGGGTCTTTCAGGGCAGTTACCAGTTGTAAAGATAAATCGCCTACCTGAGACTGTGCCATATCTGAAACGTACAACTCTAAGTCCTCCGAAATGACAGAATTTTCCAAACTAGAATCCTGGCGTAGCTTTTTGGGGGTCTGGTTTGACGAGGAACTGCTGG
>JAVTVY010041459.1:0-17981 GCA_036873755.1 Hanleya hanleyi | reverse complement strand
TACCGTTGATATATTGTGTTGCCAAATTTCACATAGATATTTTTATTGAGAAATTCAAGCAACTCTATAAACAAAGAAACATCCCATGAATGATATCTCTTGTATGTAGTAGAGCTAAAGAATGCTTTATAGCTTCCGACATTAATATATCTACGATCAGTTTTCTTGAACACAGATACTATTAATGAACTTAGACGGTCAATAAGGTCCTGATGAGGGATTGTGGTATAGAGAGTCGAGAAATCCCATGTGGATACATGTCTATACGGTATGTGATCTTTAGCATCAAGTTCTTCCGTAAGACATTTTGAGTTTTTTAATATCCACATACATTCAACGCCAGAGTTTTTAGAAATAGTGGCGCAATACCTTTCCCAAAATGCTTTTACCTCCTGAAGGGCCCTCGTCAATAGGGTTGAAAGAAGCTTGGTGGTGCAGCTTCTAGAGCCAGCTATGAATCTAGCTTTGTATGGTGATTTATGCATTTTGGGAGTCCAGTATACTTTTTGTATGTCGTTATGATTGGTTGGAAGACAAATACCTCTTTCCCTGAGAAACGTTTTGTGATTGTTAAATAAATCTTCCAGAGTAAATGCAGTTTGAGAGGAAGTAGACGTATTTGATGACGATATGTTTACACTCAATTCTTCAACCAGCACCTGGTAATAGTAATATTTACATATGAATATTATATTATTTGGAACTTTGTCTGCTGGGACTGTTCCAAAGCAGACAAGACTATCTTCTGGTCGGCCTTCAGATTTATATTTCTCGGCTCTCTATATTTAGGCATAAGGACGTGGACATGGATGCACAGTACATGTATATGGACATGCGCAGAGTACATGTACATTGACATGTGTAGAGAGCATGCACATGGACAGGTTACATGTTACTGGACATGCGCAATGTACATGGATATGCACAGATTACGTGTACATGGACAGGCTACGTGTACATGTACAAGAAACATGTACATGGACAGAGTGCACGCTCATTGAGAGAGAGAGAGAGAGAGAGAGAGAGAGAGGGAGAGAGAATTAAGGTTCAACGTCGCATTAAGCAAAATTTCAGCCATATAGCGAGATGGACAGCTTGTATGTACAGGGACATGAACAGAGCATGCATGCATGGACATGAACAGAGTACATGTACATGGACAAGCACACAGTACATTTACATGGGCAAGGAACATGTACATTGACAGGTTACCTGTACAGGCATGTAGTACATGTTCAGGCACACAGTATATGTACATGTTCAGGCACACAGGATACATGGACATGCGCAGATTACATGTACATGAACATGCGCAGAGTACATGAACATGGACAAGGAACATGTATATGGATAGATTACCTGTTCATGGACATTGTACAGAGTGCATGTTCAATGAGAGAGAGAGATTTAAGGTTTAACGTCGCATTCCGCAATATTTCAGCTATATAGCGACATGGACAGAGATTATGTATATGGACTTGAACAGAGTATGTATACATGGACGTGAACAGAGTACATGTAGAATGACATGCACAGAGTACATTTACATGGACAACTAACATGTACATTGACAGAGTACATATACATGAACAGATTACATGTACAGGCAAATAGTACATGTACAGGCACATAGTACATGTGCATGGATATGCACAGAATACATGGACATGCGCAGAGTACATGTACATGTACATGCACAGAGTACATGAACTTGCGCAGAGTGCATGTACATGAGCATACGCAGAAGTTTTGTACATGGACTTGCTCAAAGTACATGTAAGATGGACAGGGTACATGTGGATAGATTACCTGTACATAGACAGTGTACATGCGCACGAACATGCGCAGAGTACGAGTACATGGACATGCACAGAGTACATGAATATGAACATGCACAAAGTACATGTACGTAGACTTGGGCGCACAGTACTTGTCCCTCTACATGCACAGAATACATGTACATCGACATGTGTAGAGAACATGCACATGGGCAGGGTACATGTTGACAGGCATGCGCAATGTACATGGATATCCACAGATTACGTGTACATGTACAGGGTACATATCTCCCCATGTACATACACAGAGTACATGAACATGTACATGGACAAGGAACATGTATATGGATAGGTTACCTGTACATGGACAACGTATATGTGCCTGAACATGGGCATAGTACATGTAGATGGACATGAACAGAGTACATGAATATGGACATGCGCAAGGCACAAGTACGTGGACATGGATACACGGTACATGTATATGGACACGCGCATAGTACATGTACATTGACACGTGTAGAGAGCATGCACATGGAGAGGTTACATGTTGATTGACATGCACAATGTACATGGATGGCTACGTGTACATGTACATGGACACAGTGTATGTTCATTGAGAGAGAGAGAGAGAGAATTAAGGTTTAACGTCGCATTAAGCAATATTTCAGCCATATAGCGACATGGACAGCGTGTATGTACAGGGACATGAACAGAGCATGTTTGCATGGACATGACCATAGTACATGTACATGGACAAGCACACAGTACATTTACATGGGCAAGGAACATGTACATTGACATATTACCTGTACAGGCATATAGTACATGTTTCGGCACACAGTATATGTACATGTTCAGGCACACAGAATACATGGACATGCGCAGATTACATGTACATGAACATGCGCAGAGTACATAAACATGGACAAGGAACATGTATATGGATGGATTACCTGTACATGGACATTGTACAGAGTGCATGTTCATTGAGAGAGAGAGAATTAAGGTTTAACGTCGCATTCCGCAATATTTCAGCTATATAGCGACATGGACAGAGATTATGTACACGGACTTGAACAGAGTATGTATACGTGGACGTGAACAGAGTACATGTAGAATGACATGCACAGAGTACATTTACATGGACAAGGAACACGTACATTGACAGAGTACCTGTACATGAATAGATTACATGTACAGGCAAATAGTACATGTACAGGCACATAGTACATGTGCATGGATATGCACAGGGTACATGAACATGCGCAGAGTGCATGTACAGGAGCACACGCAGAAGTTTTGTACATGGACTTGCTCAAAGTACATGTAAGATTGACAGGGTACATGTGGATAGATTACCTGTACATAGACAGTGTACATGCGCACGAACATGCGCAGAGTGCATGTACATGGACATGCACAGAGTACATGAATAAGAACATGCACAAAGTACATGTACGTAGACTTGGGCGCACATGTACATCGACATGTGTAGAGAACATGCACATGGACAGGGTACATGTTGACGGACATGCGCAATGTACATGGATATGGACAGATTACAGGGTACATGTACATGGACAGGCTACATGCACAAGAAACTTGTACATGGACAGAGTGCATGTACATGGAGAGAGAGAATTAAGGTTTAACGTAGCATTCCGCAATATTTCAGCTATATAGCGACATGGACAGAGTGTATGTACATGAACATGAACAGAGTATGTATACATGGATATGAACAGAGTACATGTACATGCATAGAGTACATTTATATGGACAAGGAACATGTACATTGACAGATTACATGTACAAGCCCAGAGTACATGTACAGGATCATAGTACATGTACATGGACATGCGCAGAGTACATTTGTATGGACATGGAACATGTACATTGACAAAGTAAATGTACATGGACAGATAACATGTACAGGCATATAGTACATTTTCTGGCACAAAGTACATGTACATGGATATGCACAGAATACATGGACATGTGCAGAGTACAATGTACATGTACATGGACAGAGTACATGTACATGGACATGCACAGAGTACATGTACATGGACTTGTGCAAAGTACATGTACATGAGCATACGCAGAAGTTTTGTACATTGACTTTCTCAAATTACATGTACATGGACAGGGTACATTTACCTGGACAAGGAACATGTATACGGATAGATTACCTGTACATGAACAGTGTACATGTGCGTGAACATGCGCAGAGTACATGTACATGGACACACACAGAGTACATGAATATGAACATGCGCAAGGTACATGTACGTGGACATTGGCGCACGGTACATGTACATGAACATGTACATTGACATGTATAGAGAACTTGCACATGGACCGGGTACATGCTGATGGACATGCGCAATGTACATGTACATGGATATGCGCAGATTACCTGTACATGTACAGGGTACATGTACATGGATAGGCTACATGCACACAAAAAACTTGTGCATGGACAGTGTGCATGGCGAGGTATAGAAGGTTTACGTGTACGTGTACAGGGTACAGGGTACATGTACATGGACAGGCTACATGCAAAAAAAACTTGTGAATGGGCATTGTGCATGGCGAGGGAGAAAAGGTTTAACGTCGCATTCCTACATGTACATGGAGATTGTAGAGATTGTAGATTGTAGACGGACATGCGCAATGTACATGGATATGCACAGATTACGTGTACATGTAGAGGGTACATGTACGTGGACAGGCTGCATGCACAAGAAACTTGTACATGGACAGAGTGACTGTACATGGAGAGAGAGAATTAAGGTTTAACGTCGCATTCCGCAATATTTCAACTATATAGCGACATGGACAAAGTGTATGTACGTGAACATGAAAAGAGTATGTATACATGGATATGAACAGAGTACATGTATATGTACATGCATAGAGTACATTTATATGGACAAGGAACATGTACATTGACAGATTACATGTACAGGGCCATAGTGCATGTACCGGCACATAGTACATATACATGGATATGCACAGAATACATGGAAATGCGCAGAGTACATGTACATGGACAAGGAACATGTACATTGACAGAGTATATGTACATGGACAGATTACATGTACAGGCACATAGTACATGTTCAGGCACTTAGCACATGAACATGGATATGCACAGAATACATGGACATGCACAGAGTACATGTACATGGACATGCACAGAGTACATTTACATGTACTTGCGCAGAATACGTGTACATGAGCATATGCAGAATTTTTGTACATGGACTTGCTTAAATTACATGTACATGGACAGGGTACATGTACATGGACAAGATACATGCATATGGATAGATTACCTGTACATTGACATGAACATGCGCAAGATACATGTTCGTGACATGGACGCACAATACATGTACATGCAAAGAGTACATGAATATAAACACACATGCGCAAGGTACATGTACGTGGACATAGGCGTACAGTACATGGACATGGACAAAAAACGTGTACATGGACAGAGTGCATGTACATGAAGAGAGATAATTAAGGTTTAACGTCGCATTCCTCAATCTTTCAGCGATATAGCGACATGGACAGAGTGTATGTATATGGACATGAACAAATTATTGTTGGACATGCACAGAGTACATTTGCATGGACATGGAACATGTACATTGAAAAAGTACATGTACAATGACAGATAACATGTACAGGCATATAGTACATGTTCAGGCACATAGTACATGTACATGGATATGCACAGAATACGTGGACATGCGCAGAGTACATGTACATGGACATGCACAGAGTACATGTACATGAGCATACGCAGAAGTTTTGTACATGGTCTTGATCAAATTACATGTACATGGACATGGTACATTTACATGGACAAGGAACATGTATATGGATAGATTACCTGTACATGGACAGTGTACATGTGCATCAACATGCGCAGAGTACATGTGCATGAACATGCGCAGAGTACATGTACATGGGCACACACAGAGTGAATGAATATGAACATGCGCAAGGTACATGTACGTGGACATGGGCGCACAGTACATGCACATGGACATGCACAGAGCAAATTTACATTGACATGTGTAGAGAACTTGCACATGGACAGGGTACACATGTTGATGGACATGCGCAATGTACATGTACATGGATATGCGCAGATTACGTGTACATGTACAGGGTACATGGACAGGCTACATGCACAAGAAACTTGTGCATGGACAGAGTGCATGTACATGACGAAGGAGAGAAGGTTTAACGTCGCATTCTGCAATATTTCAGACATATAGCGACATGGACAGAGTGTATATACATGAACATGAACGGGGTATGTATACATGGATATGCACAGAGTACATGTACATGCACAGAGTACATTTATATGAACAAGGAACATGTACATTGGCAGATTACATGTACAGGCCCATAGTACATGTAAAGGCACATAGTACATGTACATGGATATGCGCAGAATACATGGACATGCACAGAGTACATGTACATGGACATGCACAGAGTACATGTACATGGACAAGGAACATGTACATTGGCAGAGTATATGTACATGGGTACATTACATGTACATGGGCAGATTATATGTACAAGCACATAGTACATGTATAGGCACATAGTACATGTACAGGGATATGCAAAGAATACATGGACATGCGCAGAGTATATTTACATGGACATGCACAAAGGACATGTACAGGTACTTTCACTACTACTCGTACTGATGACGTCACCGATGACGTCACAGATGCTGTGGACATCCCTCAAATCGGGGTCTACAGCCCGAGAGCTACAAAATGACACCTCTCACGACACATTCGGACCAATAGTGGTCCATCTCTAACCCAAACACACCCCACGCACGCTCAAAATGACCACTTTACTTACTACACCCAACTGCGGATGCGCAGATTGACGCGACTTGCAATAAAAAAAAAGACGCGATTCTGAATCTACCCCACAAAAGCTTCACTTTGACATCTCCCTCGACCCTTTTGGACCAATAGTGGTCCATCTCTACCCCAAACACACCCCCACGTACCCACCCCCAAAATGCCGGCTTTCTATACTACGGGCAGACTGCGCATGCGCAGAATATTGAAAACGGACGATACGTTAGTCCAGTCGGATGCTCCTCCACTAGACCCAAAACGTCCACCCAGCGCTATTTACCCGCTACGCATGCGCACAGTGACTTTAAAAAAAAATTCACCGCTTAGCTTCGGGACCCCGCCCATAGTGTTCTACGTGGTGAGACGTGAAAAACAAGACCAAACAATCCATACCGCAATGAACATGTGTGAATTGCCCAGTATGGACCTATCCACTGAGCCAGTATGGGCCATTGAGCCTATCCAGACCTCCGTGAACTTTTCGAAAAATTTCACCGCTTAGCTCAGAGATCCTTCCCATCGTGTTCTACGTGGTGAGACGAAGAAAACAAGACCAAACAACCCATAGTAAAATCCACAAAAAAATGACCACGTATAGACCATTTCCCCGTATAGATGCAAATGTGCGAATCAGGCCCCTATTGTAGAGGTAAAGTCTGTGTTTCGCTCTTTATATTTTCGGGGACAAATCCTCAATTTACATGCACCCACCCATGACTTGATAGGCAGGCCCCGATAAATCCGGAGACCGATATTAGCCCTATTGGATATGGTTGATAGGGGTTTCCCCCTATTTTAGGGGTAAAGTCCGTGTTCCGCATTTTATATTTTCGGGGACAAATCCTCATTTTACATAAATCCACCCATGACTTGATAGGCAGGCCCCGATAAGCCCGGGGGACCGATATTAGCCCTTCTGTATAGGGTTGATAGGGGTTTTCCCCTATTTTAGGGGTAAAGTCCGTGTTCCGCTTTTTATATTTTCGGGACAAATCCTAAATTTACATGCACTTCACTTTGACACCTCACTCGACTCAATCGGTCCATGCAGCGTATTTGAAGTCTGGGGACTACTTTCTGTCCGCGGTGGCTTTTTCCCGCGACCGCTTCACCGCCGACCGCATCACCGTGGAGGAATACATGCCTCCAGGGGCCATTTCCGGTCACGTGACCAGGAGTGCCGGAACTATAGTGAACTTGACCTCTGAGGGTACCCCACCCGTCGAGAGCCTCATTTTCCGCAAATAACCAGAAATTAATGATATGTAAGTAGGGCAAGTCGAGTGTATATAGCCTTTATATACTACTCACGATGTAGCAAATGCTACCAGGCGTGCTACGTATACGCCGTATATGCAGGTCCTTCTGGGATATTGCTATCCAGAAATGGGTAGTTGGCTATGTCAAGATTGTAATCGTCTCTCTTGTCGACTCGAGAGAAAGCCCTGATCATTCTTGTAAAGGGATGTCCAGAAATGATGTTCCATCTTGACAGATGACTTTGTAGGGCGATTACATTATATCTGTGGCACAACTACATCATTGCTGTCGGATATTTGTATCTAATATCGCTCAAGCGGGTGCTAGGGGTCATGTGGGGATATCATTCAAGATGTCCACGTGAACAACTACAATCAAAGCGTGGCTGAGATACAAATCATCACAGGGATCATTTTGATTCTTCTTGTGTTTTTAGATATGCAGTCAAAATATTGGTCTGTGGGGTCATATGACTTATTGTCAGTTTGCCGTTATCTTTTCCCACCACCTTTATATGTCGAGTTTAATCAGGGGTTTCTTTCAAATCCGGTGAAGGGTGGGCGGCTAGGGATATCCTTCACAGATAGTTGACTTTTTTTTTATCTTTGATGGAATCGCTGACCCAATTAAATTGTTGTTATTAAGAGGTAAGAAATCCGCGGACTTTGTCTACAGATATTCCTCATGAAAGGCCTCCTTTTTTCGACAATCACAGCAATCTATACACCTCCGATTTGGAAACATACAGCTAGCCATACACCACCTTGAAACGACTCATCTGTGAAACTGCGAAAATATTCTACAAACATTGATATAAATGACCACTGTTCGTGAAGCTCAATCTCCGTACTATCGACCATGCAATTCTTCTCAGAAAGAAAGGATCAGAACTCTCCAAAACGATCGTCAGTTCATCCGTGTTGAAGACAATCTGAGCGTGTTCCAATGTTCATACTCTCCGTTGTGAATATCTTCCTCAGACGATCATTATAGGCTCCCTGGTGGATTAAATCTGAATGGAATGCATATATAATCGCAAAAATATTGAAAATATGCGTTAGAAGTTACCCATTTCTACCAGCTAGCCGATCGTCGCTATACACCTTCGAAAACTGAAAACTGTACCGTACACCTCCGTTTTCACACTGTGATGTCAGGAATTTCAGCTGAAATCATTAAGGGAAAATACAAGCGAGTTTCGTTACACATGCAGCAACAGAGAAACGGTCAAACGTTTTCAATATGATGACAACAAGATATTCTCTTCGTGAAATACTTATCACTCACAAGGATTATTTTATCTAATTAACTGTAATAAACTGTTCTTCACGGAGGCCATCCAGAAAATATACAAGTATGTACAACTTATACAATCACGAAAAACTGCAGAGTATATTACATGTAAATGTCTTGACATAAAAATACCGTACTATATAATATTATGTTCTAGGGCATAGGGATTTTAGAAGTCTGGACTTGAAGGCATTGAGAGATGGGGCTTCTTTGAGGTTATTGCCAAGGGAGTTCCACAGCATTGCTCCAGAAAAACTCAGGCTTTGTTTCAGATAGTTTGTTCGCACACTATAGAGATGTAGAACACATGGCGTAATTTCAAACGGTCCCTATAGCCCCGGGATAAGTGCAATCACACACAAGTTAGGAAATCTAGCACCAGAGATCTTGTAGCCTATAGATACTCGTATTTTGCCGTCAATGTGCGATATTTATCGCAAAATTGAGGAAACTTTGAATGGTGTCATCAAGTAGTAAGAGTTAATATACAACAAAGTACAATAAATGTCAAGTGCTTGCGGACCTTTTGAGGCCTTGGAATACGGATTCGCGGATCTCCGAAATTTTTGGGTTATCGAACCGAGTGGGTAATTATTTTCCAATGCAAGGGAGACATACTGCGTGTATAGAGCTGTTTGTAACTTTGTTCACTGCTGAAGATGCTATAACTAATAGCGAAATATACAGAATGAAATTGTCATCCCTACTCGGAGTTGCTTTACTTCTCTATTAGGGACGGTTCATTTTTTACCAGGGGGGGGGGAGCGGGGGATCAAGGGGGGGACTAAAAAATTTTCCAATGAGCTGGAGGGGGGACCAAAATTTTCGAATTTGGTTTTTAGGGGGGACCAAAATTTCTACATTCATTATTTTGCAAAGCAAACATTTTCTGTAATATGTATAAATAATCCCAATGAAGAATTAAAACCCTGATTCAGCTATAAACTTCAATAAACATCTGGGCAGCTTTATTTATCAATTTGCCTGTTCTTTATATCCATCAAGCAGCCATGTATTATTACACAACTTGCCCATCAGGACTGGTAAGCTTAAGCTCAGTGCTTTAACCATGGTGTCATGCTAATAAACTAGTAGATAACGGGTGAGGATGGAGACTGTGAGTCAAATGTTTACTTGTGTGACATCAACAATTACATCAACTAAAGTTAAGTCTGTGTGATTACACACACCCAGGTGTATGTGTACATGTATGTCCACTGTGCATTCAAGTGTGAAAAACAATTGTTTAAACTATTAATTGTGGTTTAAACTATTATATAAATCATACATACTTGAATGTTCCTTTAGCCCACATTATACTGTAATAATCACCATAAGTTTTATCATGTTTATGAACAAATCGGCCAAGGGCACAGTTGAGAAAAGCATTTGATGATAAATCTGTGTCAGTACAGGATCCAGAATCCATTCAGGAATTCAGCGAAGTACATTTTGAAGACCAGTCATGTTTTGAACTAAGGGGGGTCCGAATATCTTTGGGCTCCTCCACTTACCGGCACTCCTAACTGACCATATTCCCAATGACAATTACAAATAGAGTGCCACGACGTGTAGTGGTGTGTTATAGGCCTGTTTTCAGGCCTTCAAGTGCCTCCTATATTTTCCTATACTTTTGAGTCATTCTTATATTTTCCTATACTTTACTCAAAATCTCCTATATTTCGACCTTCACCATAATGCTTTGAAATAAGTCAATGTGGCATGGCAAATTACATTTCAGAATTATTTTTTTTTATAATAATAAAATTTAAATTTTTTAAAATATAAGCACATTTAAATTTCTTTTTCTTGAACCAAGCAGCAGAACTGGTCTCCTCAACCACCACAACTATGAATGTATTCGGTGGAAATAATTTTATTAAGTTACACAAAAAAACTACCAAATTTGGAACATACAATGTAGTAGTGACCTGTCTTACACTTCCTTATTTCCTATATTTTCCTATATTTTATTAAGAAAATTCCTATATTTCTCCTATATTTTGGTAAATTTCCTCCTAGATGTTTTCTCCTATATTTTCACTGTGAGCCACTTGCAGGCCTGTGTTTTGTTTGTGTTTTAAACCAGGAAGTCAAATGGAGTCCGGCAAATTCTTCAATATCGATGCGTGTTTATGCGAAACAAATGTGAAAATAGAACCATAAATCTATATACATTGTGTTCAGATTTAGTCCCGGGAAAAATGCATCTCCGGCAACCTGAAACCCCAGAGCTTCCGGGGCCTAGGCGGCCCCTGGACCCTCGCCTTTGGGCTCTGAGGACCACTTACATGTATTTTAGCTTTGTGTAACTGAATCGGTATCATACTGGTTCTAATGTTCCATGATGTAAGTGTCATCGTTTTTTTAATGTGTTTTCATGTGTTAAATATAATTAGAAAGTCAAACGGAATCAGGCATGAAGTATGATTTGTTCAATATCGATGCGTGCTCATAAATGCGAAACAAATCTGCATAAATTATGTTCGAATTTATTTCCTGGAAAACGCTTAGAACGCATCTCCGGAGACGGCCCCTGGACCCTCGGCTGTTGGGCTGTGAGGATTTCCTTGTATTATCTTTGTGTGAATGAATCATATCGGTAGGCATATTGAGTTCCCTTCAAAGAACTAAAAGTCATCGTTTTTTATGCGTGGTATGTTTTAAATATAACTAGAAAGTAAAATGGATGAGGTGCAATGTTTTCAATATCGATGCGTGCTTATAATTGCGAAAAAAATCGTGAAAATAGAACCATAACTTTGCATGCAGTATGATCAGTTTTATTTCTGAGAACTAAGGCTCAGAACGCATCTCCGGCGATCTGGGACCACGGAGCTTCCGGGGCCTAGGCGGCACCTGGACCCTTGCCCGTGGCCCCCCCCCCCCCACCTTCAATTACGTTCCGACGCCACTGATCATATAGCCATGTACTTGCATTAGCAACATCATCACACTAGATTTTCTTAGTTGCTCAAGTCTCCACATCTTGTATTTAATTCATCATGAAAAGATAGGACCTGGACGTTCTGATTTCCGAGTAATTGTGTGTGGGGGGGGGAGGGGACCAAAATGTTCCATGTCTGCTCTTGGGGGGATCATAATATTTACACATTCAGTCTGGGGGGACCAAACATTTTTGTGGCCTACTGACCGGAATCCCCCCACCCCCCTGGTAAAAAATGAACCGTCCCTTATTGGAAAATCGTCAGTGGTTCCAAGGGAGACAAATCAAGTATGAATTATTATGTAGATGGCGCTGCCAAAAACTCCCCAACATGGCGGAAATTTACAAACGACTCTGTGAACAAAATGTTAGAAGGTGAAAACAGACATTTATTTTCTTCCAAACAATGGTAGAACTACACAGAGAATGTGCATATATGCGTGACGTGTGTCTTGTGTACTTCTATGTGGCCTTGGCATGCACTGAACTTTTGAAGTAAAATTTATGGGGGGGGGGCATAACACTCAACTTGCCTGCCGTTTGATAATCTGAAATCTGGTAGACCACATTATTGACTTTTTGAAGCAGAAATCTACCCAACCTTATCTAGGTTGGGCGACCAAAATTTTGCAATATGAATTTTCTGTTCAATGCATGGCTGAACCTAGCCCTTGTTGATGCTCACCTGGTCACGTCAACAAGGGCTAGGCTGAACCTTATGTTTCCATTATCACAAAATTAGATGTCCATACGGTTTAGCTTGTTGAACTAACCGTTCACCCAGACTATGGTTAACTGATTAGGTTGTAACTTGTCTGGGTTGCAGTTAGAGAATCATCACCTCAAACCATGGTAATTAGGTTCCAGAAAGATGTGAGCGTGTCGTGGCCGAGTGGATAGCGTGTTTGACTCTGACCCGGAGTGCTACAGCTGGCGTGGGTTCGCGCCTCGCCAGTGACCGCTTACATATATACTCGCCTATTCACAAGGCGCTGGGCTGATTCGGTGTCCAGGGTAAAATGGACTGATGGTGGAACTAGTTGCTACGCTAGACCTTCGCCAGCGGAGGCACTTGGGGAATAAAGTACCTGGGTGTCTTTCAGTGACCGCTATATAAATTCAGTCACACTAGTACATCGCATACACCGCTAGGAAGCTCACATGGTTAGACTATCACAGCACTT
Organism: Hanleya hanleyi; assembly: GCA_036873755.1. Classification (NCBI taxonomy): domain Eukaryota; kingdom Metazoa; phylum Mollusca; class Polyplacophora; order Lepidopleurida; family Hanleyidae; genus Hanleya; species Hanleya hanleyi. The sequence continues at coordinate 4,603 of JAVTVY010041459.1, read as the reverse complement.
TCAGGATGGTAGTTCGTCCAAATTGTAGTATTGTATTAATGTACTTTCAGGATAGTAGTTCGTCCAATTGTAGAATTGTAATGTATAATAAATGTTCACTTCACAGCACGATAGTCGAGCTATAAAAAAATGTTGAGTGGTTCCAATTGATTGTATAATAATAAATATGTACTCCGATGTAAAGGAGGAATTTACCAACGATACGATACGATGGCAATTGGGTAGCCAAGCTTTCATGTCTTAATGTTCGAAGACGGATTGCAGACACATCAGCTCCTCATGGTGATCAAACTGAGTTGCTTATCAATTAGGACCTTGTTTGTGATCACCTTGGCAAAACTAGACATTGATTGAACATCTAGTGGATTTTACATGTGCTGTAACTCTAGAACCATTCTATGTTTATATAGTCTGGTGAAGTATTTGAGTGAGTGAGTGAGTAGTAGGGTCTAATGTCGTTTTCAACCTTGTTTCAGTCATCATGGTCATATCACAACGGTGTCTACATGTGCCAGAACACGAGAGTGCTCATAGTTCCTATTACCCTGGACACTGATTAGCCCAGCCAGTCACCCATCCAAGTATTGATTGAGCTTAACGTTGCTTAACTTCGGTGATCTGATGTGAACCGGTGTGAAGTGTAGCTGTGGTACTTTTGCAAGTTTATGTCATTTTCAAGATGTTAAAAAAAATAGGATTCTTACCATGGTTCTTGTTTCTCAACTTTACTTTTTCAGATTTTAATGTTAATAATTTGTAGTTCACAGTGCCACAAGCATGCTGGAATTATTACTATTATTTTATTATATTATTATTATTATTACATTATTACTGGCCGAACCATGACTATTTTATTAATTAACATTAACACGTCACAAAGCTACATTGTCACAAATATATTCCATTATCTGCATTGCCAGAATGTCCTGCAGAAGGTGCAAGACACTTGAATTATGACATCATTAACGTCCCATCTGGTCAACATCAAAAGGGACCAGGAAGATTCTTGTCCACAGTAGAACATATAGAAAGCTGCTATTGAATCTTCAGAGACAAGAGGAGTGAAATGTTGGAAAATAGTTATGTTTTATTATTCAGGTCGTTATTTTGTAAATGACATGCACTTACACAAGTATGACAGTAACACTTTAATAGGAAAGTTAAGAATATTGGTATAAAATATCCAATTTAAGTGTGACGTTTTATGTTTATAACATTCTAAGTGTCTATGCAACTTAAATGAATTAAAATGGACACACTTTATGGCAGTCCCATAGTAATATGCCATAGCATGTACTACTACTAGAGAGAAATATACTGGTTTTGGGCCAGCATTGCTTTTATATGGGTGGTGTTGTAATATAAATTGGCATTGATCTTGAAAAAAATAGCAATATTTCCCTGCTGTTATAATTCTTTACTAAAAAGTACTCAAAACAGGATGCCTATTAATCTTGGAATGTTTAATAATAAATCGCAAAATGGCAGTTGTTTGGCCTGATTACCCACCTAAACTTGGTCTCCTCTGTGTGTCATCCTGGAAGCTGTAATACTGAATTGTATACTGTATCAATACCAAAGTATCTTTGATACTTCTTGTTGTGTACATGAAAATTGTGTTATACATGTAATCCATGTTATGACAGGCCTCAATTTAAGGAGTGCTGATCGATGGTAACCTCTCAACAGGTTACCATGAAATCTACACTGGTAACCTGTGGGAACCTATTGCATAATTATTAACCTAATGTCATATTATTAGTCAAAATTATAGGGACCTGAAAATAGGTTACCACTAATACTATTTTTCATATGGCAACCTCCAGGCAACCTGAAAAAAGGTTACTACCTTAAATTGAGGCCTGGTTATGAGGGTAACAATACTTTCTAAATCTGTGTGTGGATTTGGGACACTAGGTAGTTCTTGGTGAAGGAGGCCTGAGACATGGGGGGAACAATAGTCTGTCTGGGAACAACAATGATTCAAGTTGGGAGGATCTGTAATATAAAACCTTGAACAATAGCATTTTACATGAAAGACCAACCCAGTTTTGCTACAATGGAGCTGGTAATATTCATCATTTGAAAAAACACACTGACATAGACATGAAACAATAAATCTAAGAACTGACTGATGAAGGTATTTTCTCCAATACCATTTATCACAAACAAACAAAAGAAATCACATATTAGATATTCCATCAAACAGTCACTTTTACTGTCTTGATAGAACCATGAATATGATAGTAACTCTTTCTCTTTTTACAGACATTTCTCTCCATGAGGTTTGTGTTAGAATAGAAGGATGAGCACAGGACATCATCACAGTCTCCTGTGTCGATACACATCTCACAGAGGAAATGTAGGAATTGGAAAAGCTTTCGAGATGTAACTGCTTCCATTGCCTTGGGTCATGCAGCCTTACAGTTTCCCGGCAACAGTCCATGATCTTGTATCTCCTGTGATCTTCTGACTTTGACATCTGACCTTGAACACGAGAATGGCGGATTCTAATGACCCTGCCAAGAGCAATAGCTCCATTCCATGTATGACAAAGCTGACCAGTCCAGAGAGGTCAGTGGATGCAGAGCTTGCCAATATGCTTTCTTCCATGAACTTAGCCTCTCCTAAGGCTCAACTACCACCACAGAAGGAACACAAGGGCAATGATCCTGTCTTACTGCATATCAAACGTATTCCTCAGTCAGACTCTAAGAACATTGCACAGACTAGGCCAGGTGAGACACAATCAGAATCTGTTGTTGGGCCCCAAAATTTAAACCTTGGATCACCTGGACCACAAATTACACATTCATTATCTCCAAACATTCGTAAACATTATCCTGTATCCCTGGAATCCCAGCGGTTGAAAACACATCCTGAAAACAGCGCTCATTTGGTGTCTTCAGTTGCTCGGCGAACACAAACTGCAACTTCAGGTCTCCAGAGAGTTCATTCCGGGTCTCCGGATCCACACAAGATGCATTCCGGATCACCAGGTGTCCACATTTCCCGGACAGGATCACCTGTTCAGAAGTTGTATCCCAGATCACCGGTTCCTCAGAGAATGAATTCTAGCTCCCCTGGTCCTTACAGAGTGCAACCTGAATCTCCTGAACCAGAGCGAATAAACACTGGATCACTTTCTCAGCAAGCTCATCGGACTCCACTGTCAAGACCTGGACCTCAACAGTCACCTGTTAGCAGAACTGATTCAGGATCTCCAGCCTACAAGAGAAGCATGTCAAGGAGTCCTGTGCCAGACCAACCACCCAGGAGTCTTTCTGTGGAGTTTGGAGAGACCGCATACCCAGCGACTCCTCCTCAAGGTAAATCTCTGCCGAAATCCAGCCGGTCTTTAGACTATTCGGATGAGAAGAGGTCCGTTATGGTCACCGACCTTGACCAGTACATGAAACAGATGGCAAAGAAAAACCTAACTTCGTACCTGCAGAAAGAGATTGGAAACTTGCCATTACCTGGAGGAAAACAAACACCAACCCGTGGTGTCAGAATACAAGCTAACATTGAAGCAGAAATTGAAACTGATCTAGATGCGGTTGAAGTTGAATCACTAGTTGGACCTCAGTCTAGAAGATCTCATAGGGCTTCTGCTGGAACTGGTCGTGACGGAGAACATCTCCAACCACCCAATGAGGGCAAGGCTTTCTTCCGGGCCCCTCTGGCCTCCCCAGAAACTGTTCAAGCAGCTGTCCCCACATCTGGTTCTCCACTTGTCGCACCCCCACCTGAACCCTCCCTCGATACACCTGTAAAGACTGTTGTCCCAAGGTCCTGTATGACGTTGGAGGAAGCTGTCCGTTATCCTCAGGCAGTGCCAGGAAAATTGGATTTCAGACACCTGGAGGTCTTTGAAGGTAAGTTACAGTACTTCATTTCAGCATTGTCAAATGTGTTTTCACAAGTCCTTTGTCATAGATATTGTGCTCGAGTTGACATAAGTATTTTGAATCAGTCTACGATGTACATGTATAACAGCGCAAGTTTCCTCATTTTCTTTATCACTCTCCTTATATAAAGTATGGTATATAAAAGAAGAATTTGAAGATGCTAACACCACACACTACATCCATAGTTGTGGTAGATCTGGTGGAACCAATTTCCAGGAGTCCATGATTGCATTCGTTTGTATCACTTTTCAGGTAAAATGTTGCTTCAGTGGCTGAGTTCGGCCTTTGATGATCTGCATTACCTACATTACGTACTGACGAAACATGACCTGAAGGTGGTCACCACACAGTTCTGTACATACCTGGAGGCTGCAAATGTTGTTAAACAGCTTGACGAGACTGAGGGACAGGGCAAACTCTTCAAGGTCAGTCATCACTAGTAAACATGCATGTGTTAATTATTAGCTGGTTGAGTCTGGAAACTACAAGATTTTGTGTCTGACAATACCTTTGTGAACAAGTTTGAGCTGCAGACACATGCACCGGTACATGATGTAGGGCTAAATGTAGACTCCTGTCAGCCTAAACATTGTCCATTATGAATTTTTCAATCATCTTTGGTGTCCTTGAACATCCTCACTGGATGTATAAATCCAGGTGAGGAAAATTCAAACCACACTCGATGCATATTT